>VZRV01006481.1:363896-384318 GCA_013398115.1 Falcunculus frontatus | reverse complement strand
CAGAGCTGCTGGGTGACAGAGCTGCTGGGTGACAGAGCTGCTGGGTGACAGAGCTGCTGGGTGACACAGCTGCTGGGTGACACAGCTGCTGGGTGACACAGCTACTGGGTGGCAGAGCTGCTGGGTGACAGGCCCACTCATTTTAATACTTGAGTCTTACAGCTCCCTTCTCCATTGGGTGGGAAAGAAGCCTTACCTTCCTTTGCCACCTTGCAGTTGTCACCCTTTTCTCTTCTGCTCCTGCGGAGGCTGGGAACAGCCCACCTCTTTCCACATCCCATTCCCAGCTTGCTCTGTGCACTCTGTAGCCACTGCCTGTGCTCCTGTGGCTGTGCCAGGGGCTGGGCCACCAGCATCGCATCTGCAGGGTGCCAGCAGCACTGAGCTCATTCAGAGTCAGGTTTGCTCACAGAACCTCCGTTCTCTCGTGCATTGTTTCCTGTTTGGTGGCTCTTTCTCCCTGGGAGCTGTACCACAGTTAGCATATGGGGGTGTAGTTCTCTGGGAAGGAGCTGAGAGTTCTGCCATGATTTCTCAGGCACAGATTCCGTTGTCAGAGCAGAGGAAAGGTGGGAGTGTGAGGGGAGAAGGGTCGTGCTCAGACAGACAAACACCTCAGGCAGCCTAGTCACCTGCTGCTGCAGACACAGCTCTCGAGGAGCTTGAGAAAGTGAAACTGGAGCTGGAAAATACAAACAGGCAGTCCTAATTTCCAGCTGTTTGGGGAATTAAATGTTATTTAGTACTCCTGGAGCTGCCGTGGAGGCACCTGTAGGGGTACAGGCCTGTGACCAAGTCCCTGGAGCCCAGGCAAGCCCTGTGTAACAGGAGCCTGTGGCTGTGTGCCCACGGCAGGAGGGAGGCAGTGCCTCCTGGAGGTGCCATCCAGGCTGGAGTGCTGCTCTGGGATCGCACTGAGTCAGCGTTGCGTGCTTCTGGAGTGCCTGGGCGGTGGCTCAGAGCACGTGGGGATGAGTCCCTGTTCCCCAGAGCACCAGGTGAGCTCGTGGGTGTGTGCCCCAAGGGCAAGGACCAGATTGCACGGTAGTCCTGATACCTGGTGTTAATGTTTTTGAGTTGGTGTTTGTGGTAACTGAATTTCCACTCCAGGATTGAGGAGGTGTTTGATTTCAGAGCAAAGGATAGATGGGAAAACTTGTTCGAGCTTCCACTGAGTGAACTTCTAAATCTGTCCTGAATCATTTTTCCATTCCCTTGTGTCTGGGCAAGTCATTCACACCAGCTTCTGTTTCCGTGCTTTCCACTCTTAAACACTCTGATGCAGGACATGGAAAATTTGTAGGATGAACTCCCTCCAAAGCCTGTTTACTGAACAACCAAAGAAAACTGCTTTAATCTCTGCACTGTGTGTCAGTTCTGCATGGGTTGGTTTGTCCTGCTCCCGGGACAGCAGGGCTGCATTCCTGACAGCTGCTGGGATCAGGTGGGGTTCCCAAGGAGAGCCACAGTGGGTGAGCACACACCGGCAGCCAAGGAGAGCCTGCTTGTTCCAGGTGGCAGGCAGCGGTTATTCTTTCCCCAGGAGTCCTGTAGGATGCTTTCCTGGGGAGTGTTTCCTGGCTCTGTGTGTTGGCACAGCTCCCTTCCTCATACTTGCAGTGAGCTCAGTCCAGACTGGTTGGTACAGCTGCAATTTTTGCTTGGAACCAATATTTTCCTTCTCCTTTAGCTCATAACAAGCTGCAAATGAAACAGCTGGGGATGGCGGGGTTCTCCTGCCATTCCCTTTCAGCTGCAGCCCCAATCCCTGGGACAAAGCACTGATGTCCTTCCTGCTGCATGGACATGGCGCTGGGCTGGGTGCTGTTGGAGAGCTGGGAAGGTCAGCTGGGTGCACACACCTCGGAGTAAAAAACCCCATGAGTTCATAATAGATTTGTTGCTGAAGCAGTTTCTTTTCATTGCACAGATCGAAGAGGAGTTGTGGGAAGAAGAATTTATTGAGCGCTGTTTCCAGGAGATGCTGGAAGAAGAGGAGGAGCATGAATGGTTTATTCCAGCCCGTGATCTCCCACAAACAATGGATCAAATCCAGGACCAGTTCAATGACCTTGTTATCAGTGACAGCTCATCACTGGAGGATCTGGTGGTAAGTTCAGCTTCTCATCCTATTTCTAAAGCTTGGGTCTTTGTCCAAGGCTGGGGCTTGTTGCTGCTGATGGCAAGAGAAAGTCCTTTCCAGTAGGAAGGAGCCTGTAAAACCCTGCCTGGCTGTGCAGGGTGGGTGGGAAGGAAGGATGTGTCCTCATGGGATGTGACCTATTTGGTGGGTTTCTTCATACTCTTGTGGAGCCTTTCCCAGTCCATGGCACAAGTTCAGGAGTGGGTGGGATGTTATGAAAGAAGGGCACTGAGTGGAGCTGGAGCTGCAAAAGGGTCACTGGGCATCTGCCAGCACTGACACGTTGGACTGGTCTGAGCCCTGTCCCAAGGTCTAGTTGGGATTGGGAGAACCACAGCAGATCCCTGTAGCAATTCTAGGGAAGGGGGAAGCAGCCAAACTGTGATTATTTCCCTCTTTTTGCCATCTGACTTCTGTCCAGAGCTCAACTCAAAGGAAAGGGCAGCGTGTGCTTATTTTCCCTCACAGAATCCAAAGTTGCTCATACAGAGCACAGACCCCACACCATCCTGTCACACAACTGCTCTGAGATTCAGATGCAGACCCCGACTTTTCCAAGCTGAAGCAGCTGCCGGCAGCAGTTTCAGACTCAGTGAAGATCAGAAAAGCCTAATCCTCCATTTCTTTGTGATAAAGAGCTGCTTTTGAAGGTGCTGGTGCCCACCTCTAACTGCAGGACACGGAGCAGCAGCAGCTTGCCAAGGGGGAGGACAGGGCAGTCACAGACAGAGAATGTAAAAAATCAATACAGTGTTCATACTCATGGAATTCCCAGAAGTGGCTGAAGTTCCTGGAACAAGTCACCTCTTGCTTAAATAAGCAAAATTTAAAAACCTCATGGCACGTTTTAACAGCTCAACTTGAGGAAAGGCTATTTCAGCATGAGGGGAAGCTGCTGTGTTTGGTGCATGCCTGTGGTTTGCTGTGTATTCCCTGAATCCTCATCCAACTGAAACTTCAGGTGGAGCTAAGGAAGGTTGGATAATTCAGGGAGTAGCACAGAGGAATGGGCTTTTCTAGGGATTATAGACTGCTGATAAATGTAAGAAGCCTATTGTATACCTGATTGTTACTCTAAATCCATAAACCTTTGCCTCTAATTGTCTTCATCTTGAAAATGGAAGCTGAAAATAATGATTCACCTCGATTTCTGTTCTTCCCTTCCTCAGGTCAAGAGTAATCTGAATCCAAACGCAAAGGAGTTTGTTCCTGGGGTGAAGTACTTAAACATTTGAGTAGACTGGGCCCTCTTTTGGTGGATGTAGCACAATTTCCACACTGTGAAGCCAGTATTAGAAGATTTAATTGTAAAAGCTCTCTCTTCTTGTCACTGTGTTACACTTAATGCATTGCCAAAGTTTTGTTAGTCTTGCATGCTCAATAAAAGTGCTGAGACTGTTATTAAGTAAATCTGTCAAAAGTTTAATGGAAACATAATTGGGCCCTGGCTCTGTGCGAAGGAGGCAGTGAGGTAAGAAGCACCAGTCAAGTTGAGACAAAGTACCACGTTAATAAAACCTTCTGCAGACTCTGACTTTTTAAACAGGACTTGGAATTTGCGGTGGATGGTCTGTTTTTAACTAAAGATGTGTTAACTGGTGCTAGCTTGCACCTGATAATGCCTTAACTTCCAAGTGAAAGTGAGGAGATCTGATTGTTATGCAAATTTGCTAACTTTCCTTTGAGGTATCAGTGTTGTTACTAATGTTAATTTCCCCCCTTACGAAACATCATGATCCCGGGAAGCAGCAGCGTGAGCTTAACCCGGATCTTACAGACCTGTACAGAGTCCTAGATCTCAGCTACTGAACTAACATCCATGCCATTGGGAGGAAGCAGTTCCCTGTCCTTTGCAGTGTGTGACCCTGTTAGAAACCTTCCCCTTCCCCGTGCTGTTCGAGGAGATGTGAGATCCATCACAGTTCCTTCTGAGAACGGGCGCCGTACATAGCACTGCCTATGTAACTCTTAGCATCCGACTTTCCACAGCTGGATTTAACCAGGCAACCCCCAGCATTAGTGATTTGAGTGGTGCTTTTCCCTTGCTTTGTTTAATCATCACTACACAATAGTCTACAGCACAACGACTTTTTGGTTTTTTTGGTTTTTGGTTGTTCTTTTATTTTCTTTTAATAAAGCTAGAACAGTTTTGGCTTCTTAAACTTCATATTTGGGTAGGTTAAGCTGCCATACGTGTTCAGTGTGAATAGTGTTTAAGTTGAAAATATTGTAAAAAAATTATATTTTTTCAAAAATATTTAAAAAAATAAATAATAGTAGAACTGATGTGGTGGCTGTCTCATAACTGGGCATCTCTCACGGGAACTCGCTTGGCAGTGTGTGGAGGACAGGGCTGGCACTGTGGGTGCCCGCCTGGCAGGCTGTGGAACCCGATGGCCCAGGATCCTGGCTGAAGCTGGACTCTTCATGGAACCAGAGACTGCTTTGGGCTGGAAGGGACTTCAGAGATCCAGTTCCATGGGCCAGGACACCTTCCGCTGTCCCAGGCTGCTCCAAGCCCCATCCAACCTGGCCTCAGACACTTCCAGGGATGGGAATTTATTCCTCTCCTCCCACTCCGTGCTCTCCCTTCGTTTTCCCTGCGGCTGTTCCCACTTGGCCGTGCTGGCAGCCCGATGGCACTACAGAGCTGCAGCCCAGTGCTTGGCACAGGAACCCCAGAGCTGCAGAGTCCAGGCCTTTCCAGCCCCATCCACTCTTTCTTCGTGGAATATCCCGAGTTGGACCCACCAGGATCGAGCCCAGCCCTTTGCCCTGCTCAGGACAGCCCGGCCGTGCTGTTAATGTCTCCTTTTTAAGCTCTGATGAAATGAAAGGGGGACAGCCGGAGCTGCAGCTCTGCAGGGCGAGGCAGGGCCTTCCCGCAGGTGTTGCCCTGCAGCAGAACCACCTCGCTGTGTCAGCTCCGGGAGGAGCCTCTCCCTCCGGGAAACTCGGCCACACCAACCCCTTTTGCTGTTGCTCTGCAGAATGATAATGGGGTTACCCCGGGCTCCGTGCTGGGCGCTGCCTTCCCTTCCCATGCACAGAGCTGGCCTTCCGTGACCTGCCAACACTACTCCAGGATTTCCACTGACCTGGGGAGAGTTTAGACTCGAGCATCTAAAGAAAAAGGTCAGCAAATAACACACAGCTGTTTTTTATCTGCAGTGGGAGTTCCACCTGAGTGGCTGCAGTTTGTCCGTGAGCTTCGGCCTGGCCACCGTCACCTCGGGGTGGTGGCAACTGAGTGCAACAGCCAGGAGCCAGCGTGTGGAGCAGCTGGCCTGGCCATGGGCTGCTCTCCTGGCCTTGGGTTTATCCCTCTCCTGCATCCCGTAGCCCTGGGATGTTCACTGGGGAGGAGCTGTAACACCGTGCTCAGCCCCAGCACCAGGACAGCAGCAGAAGAGGGGCCTCAGAGCCTGGCTGGTGCTCGTGGGAGGCGGGGAGTGGTTGTATTTGCATCCCTTGGGGTTTATTTTAGGTTGGGATTTTTTTTTCCCCCTCATCTTCACTTTTAACAGATTTTCTCACTTCTCTCCCTGCTCAGGCTGGGGAGCGAGTGTGTGGCGGTGCCACCACGGGCTGTGACGGGGTTGTGCAATGTTGCCTCAGCTCAACTTTGGTGCTAAATCCAGGCCCAGGACCGGCCTAACCCCACTGCATTGGGGGTCAGCCCCCTCTATGCCTGCAGCTGAGAACACCCCGGCAGCACGAGGCAATGTCACCAGCACGGCCGGGACAGAGCCAGCGCTCCAGAGCCCCCGGAGCAGGAAGGGTTTGCCAAGGGCTTGTGCTGAGAGCTGCCTCTCCCACAGCACCGGCTTCAGGCAGAGCCCACCTGGAAGAAATCCAGCACATCTCCGTGTCCGGCAGCCCAGGAGGGAGTACGGCCAAAGGTGCTGAGGCCTCTGCGGTGCACAAAGGACGAGGGAACGGTGCGGGAGGCAGCAGAGACACTGGCAGGGCACGTGCGCTTGAATATGTTATCATTTTTAATGTATAGTCTTAAATTAGGCATCCTAACGCTGGTCTGGACACTGCCCCACGCAGAGCCCGTGCCAGCCGCTGGGTCACCCTGCCGGAGCCGAGGGCACGGCCTGAAAATCCGTGGCCCCGGGTGGGAGCTGGTGGCCCCGAGGCCCCGGCTGGCTCCGGTGTGGCTGACGGGCTTCAGCAAGCGCGGGACGAGTCTCAGGCAGCCAAAGCTTCAAGTGGAGCGTGGCACGGGGTGGCGGTCCCCAGGCTGTGCCCCGGAGCTCGGGATGTCCCCCAGGAGCAGCGATGTGTTTCCCTAGCCCTGCGTTCGAGCCGAGAACCAGAAGCCTTGGCTTTGGCCTCGGTGGGTGCTACCGAACCCCGACGGCCCCCCGGGAGCTCGGCTCGGCTCCTCCGGCGCTGGGGCGGGACCCTCCCGGAACCCTCCCCTCGCTCAGACCTTGGTGCACACCGAGCCCCCGTCTGTGCCGTCCGGCCCCTCTGCGGCCGCCGTGCCCCTGCCCCTCGCCCGGGCCCTGAACCCGGTGAACACCGGGCAGATGGGCACGTTCCTGAGCCAGCGGCTCCTCCGCACCGCGCCCATCCCGAAGGGGAAGTCGTAGCTCCTGAGGCTGGCGCTGCTCGTGCTGTCCGAGTGCGCTCCTGCCTTCCACTGCACCAGCCCTCGCTCCTCCTGCGTCCCTGCGGGGATGTCCAGTGTCACCCCCCCGACCCCGCCATCGCCTCTGGCAGCTCTCAATCAACAGGAATCTGCCCCAGCCCCTCTGCTTCCCCCTCCCCGGCCCCTGTGCTGGAGTTACCCGGGATGGTGTTGTCCAGGACGAAGGCAATGGTCCCCCCGACGAACATCTCCGTGGTCAGCAGCACCGTCAGGATCTGATCCAGCTCGGGGACACCTGCGAGAGGGCGGGACGGAGCCGGGGGCGCTGTGAGGAGCCGGATTTCCCAGCTGCTCCCCGGGGGCGGGCGAGCGCCGGGAGATCTGCCTTCCTCTCTCCCCAAACTCCCAAAATCGCGGCTTTTCGTGGCGGGCGGTACCTGTGTTAATGGCCCCGGGGTGGGAATCCAGGTAGTTCGGCAGCGTCAGCCCGAAAAACATGGCAAAGCCCAGCACGAAGAGGTTTCGGGAGGAGTTCATGTCGACGAACTGCAGGTTGGAGAGGCCGACGGCCGTGATCATTCCTGCCGGCAGAGACGCGGCGATGCAGGCGGAGGTGCCCGCGCTGGCCGGGCATCGGGGGCTGCCCCAGCCGCGGTGAGGGTGCGAGGAGGCAGCCCCGGCTCCCCGCAAACCCGCCCTGCATCCCTGGGGCTCACCAGCCCCCGAAGCTGCGGGGAAGTAGCTCAGGGCCGCCGGAGCAGCGCTCCGGGTTTGGGGGGACAGTTACCGAATAAGGTGCAGAACATCCCGCCGAGGACGGGGTCGGGCAGGGAGGCGAAGAGCGCCGTGAACTTGCCGATGGTGCCCAGCACGAGCATGATCCCGGCGCCGTACTGGATCACCCTCCTGCTGCCCACCTGCACGGAGACAGCGGCGGCAGGTGACGGTGCCCGTGCCCCCCGGCCGAGCCGGGACCCTCCCCGGCCCCGGTACCTTGGTGATGCCCAGGACGCCGATGTTGGGGCTGGAGGACGTGGAGCCGTTGCCGGTTCCCAGCAGCCCCGCGATGATGCAGGAGATGCCCTCGGTGAAAATTCCCCTGGGGAACAAGACGGTCGGGCTGCTCCTCATCCCACTCTCCTGCAGCATCCCTGACCGGTCCCCAGGGACGCCACGGTGCGAGTGGGGAACCGTGGAGAGGGAAACAGCTGGCTGTACCTGTTAATGGCGTGTACAGGGGGCGGGGGCGCTCCTGCCAGCCGGGCACAGGAGTAGTAGTCCCCGATGGACTCGATGATGCCCGCCAGCGTGGCACTGAACATGCCCAGCACGGCTGCCGAGGTCACCGTGGGCAGCCCCCACTGGCCTGCCCGGGGGGCAGAGCAGGTCAGGAGCGGGGACACCCCAGGACCCCCCACCCGGTGCTCACTGGTGCCACTCTGGGACCCCCCGGCTGCTCCCCTGCCCCGGTGATGCTGCACCAGGTCCCCACATCCCCCAGGGCAAAGGGGTATCGGGGGGCCCAGAGCGCCGCGGGGCTGCCGGGCACTCACAGGGGTAGGGGACGCGGAACCAGGGTGCCACGGACAGGATCTCCCCGCGGGCGTCCGTCCTGGCCTTGTAGCCGTACTCCTCGGGCTGGCTGGGGAAGACTCCGGTGCGGGTCAGCACGTAGCAGATCAGCCACACCAGCAGGATGGCCAGGATGATCTGCGGGGCACACTCCGGGATGTTCCCGCATCGCTCCCGAGCCCACGTGTGGGTAAAGAGGGGAATTTGGGGCCGCCCCGGGATGCTCTCAGCCAGTCCCTACCGGGAACATCTTGAAGATCTGGATGCGGAGCAGGACAAAGCCGTGGCCTCGCCGGTAGCCGGGCAGGCAGATGGCGACCTGCCGCAGGTACTGGGCAAACAGGACGATGAGGAAGATGGTCCTGGGGGGAGAGAGACGGGATCCCTCGTGCCCCTGACATCCTCCTGGCTCCATGTTGGACAACCCTGCCCCCTGTCCCCCGTGTCCCCATGCCATACAGCACAGAGATGCCCCAGTGGGAGCCAGCCCGGTCTCCAGCCGCCTGGAAGACGGAGAGTCCGATGAGGGACACGGTGGGGGTGACGGTCAGCGGCCCGATGTAGCTGAGCAGTGCCCCGGGGAGCCCCAGCAGCCCGATGACCACTTCCACCAGGCTGGACACTATGATGGCCCCCTGGATCTGCAGGGCATCGAGAGGTGCAGGAGAGGGCGTCAGCAGCCTGCCGGGGAGTCTGGGTGCCGCGGGGGCGGTGGCAGGATGTACCTCTCGCATGCGGGGCTGCCAGATGTGGGACGTGTTGAGTGGCAGTGACCAGTTGCCGTAGATCTGCTCTGGGGATGAAGGGCGGTCAGGGTGGTCCCGGGGGGCGGCGAGAGGCTGGACACCCCCTGCACCCCCCTGCCCTCACCTTCAGGTGGGCATCGCCACTTCTCCAGGGCCAGGATGGACTTGGCGGGGACAAGGAAGGCCAGCGCGCTCGCCTGGAAGAGGGGCAGCCTGGGGGACGAGAGGGATGCCTGCGCCCGGGCCCGGGGCTGGGCAGGGGGTCCCGCCGGGGCCGCGGCTCTACCTGATGCCCACGGTGGTCTGGATGAGGGTGGTGATGCCCACGCAGGTGAAGATGGTGCCGATGAGGTAGCTGACAGTGAGCTGGTCCTTGCCCACGCACAGGCTCTCGGCCAGCAGGAAGGGGACGGCGATGGTGCCGCTGAAGCAGGTCAGGTAGTGCTGGGGGGCGAGGGGAGCTCAGCAGGGCTGGGGGGTGCCCCACACCGCAGGGAGCGGGGACTTGGGGTCTGACACTTCCCAGGCTGTACCTGGAAGCCGAGCAGGATGCAGAGGTACCAGGGGGGCACGTCCTCGATCCTGTAGAGCATGTCCACCTCCGGCCGGGGGGGCCTGGTGCCCGCCCCGTGGTCCTGCTGTGTGGGGGCACAGCTCAGCCTGTCTCACCCGGGGGCTGCGTGTAGGGACGGGCACCCCACCCTGCCCCATGGGAGCCCCTGTGCCCTCAGGGCTGGGAGGGGTCCCGGCTGGCCGGTCTCCATCCGCAGGTGTGTTACAGATGGGTTTGGGGTGTGATGCTGCCCGCGGGGTGCCCCGGTACTCACCCTGCCCACCGCAGGCAGCTCCTTCCCAGGGGTCTGCGGGGAGCCCGCGGGGGCCAGAGCCACGTTCCCATTCTGGCAGTGAGGACGAGGAGGGAGCTGGGTCAGTGTGGACCCAGGTGTCCCACGGGAAAGGGGCTGGGCTCTGCCCTGGGCCACGCGGGTGACACCGGGCCATGGCCCAGCATGTGTCCGGTCAGTCCCACCCGGTGCCAGCTCTGACCCACAAGAGGGGTCTGGGCTGCCAAACCCCCTGGTCCCTACGTGGTAGTTTGTTCCTGGGAAGTGTGGAGGGGGATCCCCTCTGCAGGTGCTGGGAACGGTGGTACAGCCGGTCCCAGCCGCAGCATTCCAGCATGTTCCCTTTGTCCTGGGATTCACCGCAGTCCCCAGGCTCATCTCGGCCTTTGCCAGCCCCAGCAGGGCATCCTGACCCTGAGCTGGCCATCGCTGGGGTCAGTGTCCCTGGCGCCACCTCCCTCCCCACCGCCCTGGGATGACACCGAGGAAGGGATGGGGATGGGGACAGGGACGGCGCCTGCATTCACCTGGGGCTGAGCCAGGTCTCCTGAGCGGGTCCCCATCCTCCGGCGACGTGTCCCCGGCGGCGATGTCCCTGCTCGGGGGGGTTTTATGGTCGTGGGAAGGACTTTAGTCACCGGCCGGGCGGTGGCGGTGGCAGGGGCGGCGGGCGGGAGGGCGGCCATTGGCTGGGGGTTGTGAAACCAGGGAGCGCAGCCCCGGCACGGATCAGCCATTAACTCCTTTAATTGGGGCTGCACCCGCCCGGAGCAGCGCCGTGGTGAAACATTAGAGCCCGCGGGTTACAGAGTAATTCCCAGTTCGCCCGGACGGAGTCCGCGCTGCTGCCAGCGCGGCCGGACCGGGCGTCGAGCGGCAGCGGCGACATCGGTGACAGGCGACACCGGGAAGGCTCCGACCTCCCGGCACGTGTCGGCTCCCGCTGGGGACGAAGTCGGCTCCGAAGGTCACCGGGGCATTAAGCATTAACCGCGCCGGGCTACAGCTCGTTCTGCAGCGCCTTGGGGGGGTCCGGGCGGTCCTTGCGGCCGGCACAGGGTCCCTTGTCCCCGTGGCACAGCAGCTGCCGCAGCGCGGCCGGGCCCCGCCGGTGCGCTCCGTAGATCTGCGCCTCGCCCTGCTCGCCCACGTAGCCGTGGCACAGCTTGGAGAGCCTGCGAGGAGCCGCCGTGGTCACCTGGAGGCGAGGGGACGGAGCCCGGACCCCCTGCACGGCCAGAGCCCAGACTCACCTGCTCGGCCACGGTCCCCCCGACACCATCACGCTCAGGGGCTGGTGCCTGGGCAGCCCCGGCCCCGACAGCCGCTTCTCCCCGTCCAGCTCCAGCACCCCGTAACTGCGGGGAGAGGGGGGGTTTGGAGGCAAAATGGTCGCTGGGGACACCCCTATCCCTGGGGACAGCTCCGGGGGCACTCTGATCCCTGGGGCACTGCCATCCTTGGGGACATTCTGACCCCTTGGGACCCCCTGATCCCTGGGAATATCCCTATTTCTGGGAACACCCCCATCCCAGGGACACCCCGCTCACCTCTCCCAGTCCTGCGAGCAGCTTCTCTCCAGCACCTCCATGTAGTCCGACTCCTTCAGTGCCTTCTTGCCCACCTTTCCCTCTGCTTTGTGCAGCTGCTCCTCAATCTGGGGTGAAAGAAGGCAGAATCCAGGCAGTGAGGGTGGCAGCCCGTCCATGACCCTGCTCCCGAGCGGGGCTGGAGTCTGCACCCCCTTCCGTGCGGCCCCAGCAGTAGAAGCACCTCTGCATGGGTTAGAGGGTCCATGAGGAGCCCCAAAAGGTTTTTTAAGGTGCCGATAAGGAATATCCATCAGTGGGGTGCCCCAAGGGAGCCGGCAGCATCTCCCCAGGCTGAAGCATCCCCGCAAGAGTTCTCATTCCACTTTTGGGGTGCCGTGTCCTGGGTCCCCACCTGGAAGGCGATGGCGTGGCAGGCGTCGCAGAGCAGGGATTCAGGCATGTGGGGCGAGAGCCGCTCCTCGGGGCTGAGCTGGGGCGCAGAGACCGAGTGGGATGGGGCCGCGGGGGGGTCCCCGCACATGTCCTGGGCCCCTGTCCCCCCCAGCAGGCTCAGCACCAGCCACGCTGCCAGCGCCGGCCGCATCCTGCCGCACTCAGAAAGTGCGGGGCGGAGGCGTGGGGTGGCTAGAAACCCCCCGGGGCGGGCTCTAAACCCTCCGCAGTGGGCTCTAAACCCTCCGCGGCGGGCGAGCGAGCGGCGCTGAGGCGCGGCCAGCACACACCTGCATCCGGTTGGGGCGGCCCGGCCGTCCTGGGTGTCAGGGCAGGAAGGGGGGGTGTGTGTGTGTGGGGTGTCCCCGACCCAGTGCCCCCTCTCCGGGAGGCTTTTGTCTCAGTCCTGTAATGCCTGATCCCTTCTCCTCAACCCAAATCCTTCCTGGACCTACGGGGGCTGGGGCTCAGGGCTGGGGTTTGGGGTTCAGGGCTCACTGATGACTGCAGAGTCCCCTCCTGCTCCCAGGGACTGGGATTTTTCTGATGGACACTCCAAGACAGACAGAGGGACTGCAGGTTCTGAGTGCCTCAGATCCTTGCCCCCCTTTATAGACCACACAAGCACAGGATGAATAAGCAGACTTAAAGCTGGTTCAGCATTTTTATTACTCTTTTGGGGTGTCTGTGCTGCAGCCGTGGCTGGGGTTGCCCAGGCCATCACCCCCTTCTGCCAACCAGGCCGGGTCATCCTTGGGATGGGACTGGCAGGACAGGGGAAAGCAGGGCCTGTGTGGTCCCTTTGCTGGCCGGGGCCCACACCTCCGTGCCCCTTCAGGGCTGCCGGGTGCTCACACTGGAAAATACCCTTTTTGCCCCCGTTTCCATGAGAAGCCAGTGAGGTCCAGCCAGTGCCCGCTACCCCTCGGCTCTTTGCCAGCTCAGCCGTGGGCAGGGGGCTCTCCCAAGGGTGATGCTGACTTTGGGCTGAAGCCCGGCCACGGGAAGGGACATCCGCACGGGTCCATCCCGTCACATCCGGAGCAGTGAGCCCTTCTCGGGCGCGGCAGGGCTGGCGCGGGCCGGGGGCTGCTCGGGGCCGGGGCTGGCCCGCATCCCCGTGGGGATATAGTACAGGCTCTCCAGGTAGCCGCAGTCGGGACCCCCGGCAGGGGACGGCCCCTCGCCCTTGGGAGCAGAGCCGGGGGTCCCAGGCACGCTGGGGTTGTCGGCAGCCGGCAGCTCGGGGTGCGGCGGAGAGGGCGCGGAGGGCGGCGGTGCCGGGAGCCCCGGGAAGCCGCCGTAGGGTGCGTAGGGTGGGCCATAGACCCCTGGGGCCATGACCAGGGGATTGAAAGGTGCCTGGTAGAGACCGGTGTGTGACGCCACCGGTGGGACCAGCACCTCCAGGTACTGCCCGGTCTCAGGGTCGTAGAGTGTTTTCATCTGGGGCTGCCGCGGTGGCTCCATGTAGTAGCACTTCCCGCTGCTGGGATCCACGAGCATCCTCCGCTGGGGGGGCAGGGGGGCGGAGAAGGGCTTGGGAGGGCTCTGCCTGCTCCTCCCGCTCGGCGAGGGGCCATCGGTCCTCCTGAGGAAATGAGGAGCATCCTCGAGGTGGGGCTGGGCTGGGGGGTCCACAGCAACCGGGCCCTCAGGAGGTCGGGGCAGGGGGGGCTCAGGGCTGGGCTTGCTCCAGGGCACTTCCCCACCAGGAAGGGGATAGGCACCAGTTCCCAGTGGAGCGCTGGCTGCGCTGGGGACAAAAGGGGATCCAAAGAAAGAGCCGGCCATGTTGGAGACTGATGGATGCCCAAGGGAAGTGGGGACTGGGTTGGTGACCAAGGGCCCAAAGGAGGAGCTGCCTGGGTTGGGGATCAAGGGGTTCCCAAAGGATGCACTGGATGGATTGGGGATCAAGGGGTTCCCAAAGGATGCACTGGATGGATTGGGGACCAAGGGGTTCCCAAAGGATGCACTGGATGCATTGGGGACCAAGGCATTCCCAAAGGATGCACTGGATAGATTTGGGACCAAGGGGGACCCAAATGATACGCTGGATGCATTGGGGACCAAGGGGTTCCCAAAGGATGCACTGGATGGATTGGGGACCAAGGGATTCCCAAAGGATGCACTGGATGGATTGGGCACCAAGGGGTTCCCAAAGGATGCACTGGATGGATTTGGGGCCAGTGGAGACCCAAAGGATATGCTGGATGCATTGGGGACCAAGGGGTTCCCAAAGGATGCACTGGATGGATTGGGGACCGAGGGGTACCCAAAGGATGAGCTGCACAGGTTGGGGACCAGAGGGGCCCCAAAAGACTTGTTGGGGTTGGAAACCAAGGGGTTCCCAAATGATGTGCTGGCCAGGCTGGAGGCTGATGGGAAGCCAAAGGATGAGTTGGTCACGTTGGTGACCACGGAGGTCCCAAAGGTTGCACTGGCTGGGTTGGGGGCTGAGGGAGTCCCAAAAGAGGCGCTGGCCGGGCTGGGGACAAGGGGGGTCCCAAAGGATGCACTGCCTGGGTTGGGGACCGAGGGCAGCTTTGGCATCAGCGTGGATTTGGGGGCTCTCTCGGGGATTGCCAAGTAGTTGGAGTTCTCTGCCGGGGCAGCAGGTGGGAAGGGCTCCGTGGCCGCTGGCCACTGTGGCGAATGCTCCCAGGCCTCCCTCCGCTCCGGCAGCCGCCCGGGGGGACCTTCGCTGCCCTCCCCGGCTCGGAGCGGGGCGGTGGGGCCAGTGCCACCAGCAGAGCTCCCGCTGCCCACCGACACCCGCCAGCCGCCGGGCTGCTCCTGCCTCTGCTCGCTGGCACGGGGCTCTGCCGCGCCTCTCGCTGCCGGCTCCGCAGGCCGCGGGCGGGCGCTGCTGCCGGCCGGGGCTCCGGCTCGGGGGTCCCTGCTGTCACCGCTGCTGTGCCGCTGCCCCAGCGACTCCGGCCCCTCGGCAGCGTGGAGCGCTTTGATACCGCCATGGTCGCGCATCTCCTTCCCCTCCGTGGGGCTCGGCGGTGGCGGAGGCAGGAGAAGGGTCTTCTCTGTCCGCAGCACCGCGCTGCTCTGGGCCGGGGAGCTCTCCCTGGCCACCGGGGACGGGCGGCCCACCAGGACGTGCAGATGGGTCTCCACGTGTGGCACCCCCTCGGCCACCGGCGCCCGCGGTGGCACCCTGAGCTCGCTCCGCTCCCGGCGCGGGGGCGATGCCGGCGGCTCCTCCGTGGGGGCCGCTCCCCTCCGCGTGGCCTGGACCCTCGTGATGTTGATGGGGGAGCTGTGGGAGGGCGCGGCCCGGCTGCCGGGGGGTTTTGCGGGCCCCTCGGCACACGCCGGGGCTGGCTCTCGGCCGGGGGCTGCCAACACCTCCTCACCCGCCGGCTCCGGCGCTGGCTCCCGGCGGACCGAGGTGCAGTGGATGACCAGAGGGGTGGCCGGGGGCGGCTCCCCGCTGCTCGCCGGTGCCACGGTGCCGAGGGAGGCGCCTGCAGTCCCGAACTTGAGGCTGTAGCTGCTCTTCACCAGCTTGCGCACATCCCGGGGCTGCGGGACGCGCCCCTTCCCCTTCTCTTCTGGCTTGGGGGGCGCGGATGGCGGAGACCCTCGGGGTGCCGGGATGCAGGGGCTGGGCGGCCGGCGGGGCACTGCTGGTGGCTTCTCTGGCTGGCTCTGCGGCAGCGTCCTCACCTCCTGCGCCCGGGAGGAGGTGAAGTGGCGGCGCTGCGAGGTGGCGGGGAGCCCCCGGCTCTCGGCCTTGAAGGAGAGGGCTTGGGAGTGGATAGGGCCGATGGCTCGCTCCTTCAAGCTGGGCCACGGCCTCGGCGCCCTCGCGAATCGGGGGGCGACATCCAGCACCTTCCCCACCCCAGGCTGGGCTTCGAACAAGGCGCGGGCTCGCTGGTAGCAGATACTCTCCGACGTGTGCTCCTCAGGGGCCGCGGGCAGCCAGCGGCCCTGCAGCACCTCCTGGTACTTCATCCTCTGGTTGAGCTCGTTGAACGTCTTCCTCAGGTTGCAGACAGTCTCCCTCGTCGCCTCGCTCAGCACCACGCCCTTGGTGGGATGGGCGGTGGTGGCGTTCCCCGCGGCCGCCGTGGCCAGCGGCATCCCGCCGGCCCGCAGGTCCTCGGCCGAGAAGCTGCAGTCCGAGCGGGACAGCGAGCTGGATTTCCCCTCCAGACCATCCCCCAGCAGGTCGGTGCCGGCGGAGGAAGGCCCCGAGGAGGTCGAGCTGCCCCTCAGCCCCTTCTGCTCCATCTTGATCCGCTGCTCGTACTGCATCTTCTTGGCCAGGACGTTTTTCACCAGGCACGAAGCCGCCCGGGTCCTGTCGGTGCCGGCTTCCAAGGAGGCCGCCTTCATGAACTGCTGGTAGTTGAGCCTGAAGTCCTCGCCGATGCCTCTGCCCTTGCTGGGGGGCTCCTTCCTGGCAGGGGGCTGGGGCGCTGGGCCATCCCCCCGGGGGCCAAAGCCCGTCTCCTTCCTCTCCTTCCTCTTCAGCAGGATCTGGCGCTTGGGCACCGTCCTCTTCTTGCCGTGGCCCTTCCTGGCCTCCCCGCTCTCCAGCTCCACGTCCACGCACTCGAACTGTTCCTTGCCCAGCAGCTCCCCGTCCACGCCGGCGGGGAAGGGCCAGCCCACCCTGCCATGCAGAGCTGTCGCCGCGCCCCGGGGCTCCCCGACGCCCGGCGGCCACCGCCGCGGCCGCCCGCCGTCCTCCGACAGCGAGTTGGAGAGGCTGGAGGAGGTGTGGGAGCTGCACATGTCGAGGCGAGCGCCGGGGAGTCCCGAGAGGCTGCGGAAAGCCCTGGCCGTCAGCGCTTGCACCTCGCCGTCCACCTCGTCCGAGTCGCTGGGCGCCCCGCCGAGCATCGCCCCGGGCTGCCGGGGCACGGCCGGCTCCCCGCCGGCTGCCGCGGCCGGCACAGGCTGCCGGTCCCCACCGAGGGGACCCATCCTGCCCCCCTGGCCCGGCGCTGGGCTATTCTTAGCCGCGCTGGACAGCTGAGCCCGCTGCGGGCGGGCGAGGGGGCCGGGCGGCGGGGGGACGCCGGGGGCCCCCGCCGGAGCCCAGCGCCCCGGGGCAGCCCGGCCGGGCGATCCCTCTTCGTCCAGGAACTCCAGGCAGTCCTTGAAGGTCTCCGTGCCGTCCGAGCACAGGGCGGAGTGGTAGGAGGACACGGAGGAGCTCGACATGCTCTTGGTGAGGTCGTCGCGGGGGAGCCCCGGGAGGTGTCCGTCCTCCTCCTCCTCCTCCGCGGACCGCCCGCCGTCGCCACCCGCGCGGGGACCCTCGCCACCGGGGCCGGGCGGCTCGGAGGGGGACAGCAGCACGGGGTCCCTCTTCCCGCGGGGCATCGTGGCAAGGGAGGAGCCCGGGGGGTTCAGCCGGTGCCGGGGAGCCCTGCTCGGGGCCGCTGGCTCGACCTTCTGGCTCTCTCGCCGTCCCGGCGGCTGGAGCCGGCGGCGGCACAGAGCAAGCCCCGGATCACATGGACTCAGCGAGCGCCAGCCGGGGCAGCCGATGCCAAGCGCATTGCAGGGATGCCACCGCCGCCCCCAGCCTCGGGGACCTGCCGGGGGGCCGCCGGCCCATCCCTGCCCCCCTCAGCCCGCCCCGCTCTCCCCAAACCACAGCACAGGGCCCAGGACATCCCCGCACCCCATACACGTCCTGGGTGTGCGATCCCATGGAATTGCCTGGGCTGCCCTGGAGCTGGGGGAGCTGCAGACCCCTCTTGGGGATGTCCCATTCCCGGTGTTGAGGGCACGGCAGGATCCCGAGCTGCAGCTCCATCCCCACCATGGCTCCTTTCCCGGTGCCACAGCCCCAAATCTAATCCAAGCGTCCAGGAGCAAACTCAAGGCTTGGGATCAACCCCTGGGGCTCACAGGAGCTGACCAATGGATCGTTAAGGTGTCTTTTTGAGGGAGATCCCAAGCCAGTGGCAGGGGTGGCTGGAGTGGCATGAGGGTCTCTGTAGCTTGCCCACCCCAACCGCTGCTGGTGCAGCCCAGTTCCAGATTTTGGGGGGATTTTTGCCATGAAACAGCAGCAGCAGGTGCTCCCCAGCACTGCCAGCCCCAGAGCAACCCGATGCCCAAGTCCTCTGGGTTCATGCAGGGACTAAATTTAAACCTTGGCAAGGAGGAGAGGAAAGCTTCCCGCAGAGCTGGGCTGGCACTTAACCCTTCACTGCTGAGCTGGGCTGCGCTTGCAGATGGCATTTGTGCCCACAGAGACTGCAGGGGACCTGCCATGGGCAGTGCTCCCTGGTGTGGTGGCCTTGTGTAAGAAAGAGTGTGTATGTGGGATTTAAAATCCCCTAATTCCACACTTTCTTCACAGAAAGGGTGGTCAGGCACTGGCACAGACTGCCCAGAGCAGTGGTGGAGTCACCATCCCTGGAGGGATTTAAAAGATATGTAGATTGGGTGCTTGGGGACATGGGCTAGGGGTAGCCTTGGCAGGGCTGGGGGAACTGTTTCACTCAATGATTTTAAACAGCTTTTCCAACCTAAATGATTCCGTGGTGCTACAGAATATTGCTTCTAAGGCTGGGTCACTGCTGGCTCCGAGCCTGGGGATGTGCAGTCCCTGCCTGATGCTGGATTTGCAGTGCCAGGGCAGCTCCTGGAGCTCACAGTCCTTGCTGCAGCCCGGGACAGTCCTTGCTGCTTCTCCACGGAGCTCCAGGACGTGTCCGGGGCCATCCCACCTCCTGCAGCACCGACAGGGGGTGCCGGGAAGCGGATGGACAGGGCCGGACAGCCGGGTGTCCGGTGCTGCTCTCCTGCCACCCTCGCAGCCTCCGGTGTTGTCGTGTCACTTGTCGCAGCTGCTGCCACTGTGACCATTGTGGTTTCAGCAGGACCTGGGTGTCAGAGAAGCAGCAGCAGCAAGGACTGTGCTGAGCACGAGTGCTGGAGTGAGGCAGGGGAAAGGCTGGGAGAGCCGGGGGTGTTCACCTCGACAAGAGAAAGCACCAGGCAGACCTCAGAGCCCCTGCCAGTGCCTAAAGGGGCTCCAGGAGAGCTGGAGAGGGACTTGGGACAAAGGATGGAGGGACAGGACACAGGGAATGGCTTCCCACTGCCAGAGGGCAGGGATAGATGGGATATTGGGGAGGAATTGTTCCCTGGGAGGGTGGGGAGGCCCTGGCACAGGGTGCCCAGAGAAGCTGTGGCTGCCCCTGGATCCCTGGCAGTGTCCAAGGCCAGGCTGGACGGGGCTTGGAGCAGCCTGGGACAGTGGAAGGTGTCCCTGCCCATGGCAGGGGGGGGGAGTGGGGTGATCTTTGGGGTTCTTTCCAACCCAAAGCAGTCTGTAACTCTGTGATCCCCAGGACGCCTTGAACAACCCGTCCGGGGGTGCTGTGGGAGCACAGCAGAACTGGCTGGGCACTGCTGTCACTCTGCCCTGGCTGCAGCTCGAGGCTGCCAGAACCTGCCAAGCCAGGCCACGCTCCAGCACCTGCACCTCCTCCTCCTGGTCCGGGATTTGTCCCTCGGTGTGGAGGCCATGGAGAGACCCTGGGGTTCTCCTGCCAAACAAAACCCAACCAGCATCTCCCAGCACCCAGAGCAGCTCGGGCTGTGCGTGGGAGCAGCCTGTGGGGCACAAAGACGTTACAGAACAGAGGGTGGACCCCGGCTGAGCCAGACTTGCTAATTAAACGCTGATTTATGTTTAAGCCAGAGTGATACTGCCTGCAGCTCACCACTGCATTTGCTTATTAACCCGGATTTCGTGTCAGCTTGGTGCGTGCTCACCTCAGTGCTGGCAAACCTGGCATGGGCAGTGAGGAGGAGGAGGAGGATGAGGAGGAGGAGGAGGAAGGCTGCTGGTAGCTGTCGAAAGCAGGATGTGTCTCTCCCACACTGGAGCTACTTTTTGCAACTCTGGAGGAGCAGGAAACACTGGCCCAGCTTGGCAGGGACTTTCAGAGCTGCCTCTGGGGTTCAGGAGGGATGTGGGCATCTGGGACATGGCAGAGCTGAGGCACTGGGACACCCCAGGGTGCTGTGTGACAGAGGGACCCACTCGCCTGCCCCCTGTGTCACAGGGCTGCCCTGCTCCCCCTGGCAGCACCGTGCCCGTGCTGTGGCACAGGGGCGATGCCCGAGCAGGTGCCAGGGCTCTGCACCCCAGTGCCACGGCCCAGAGTGCGGGGTCGGGCCGGGACACGAGAGTCCTGCGGCCACACGGCACCGTGTCAGGGGCCAGTCCCGCTCCCAGCCCCCGGCCCCAATCCCAGCCCTGCCCCCTGTTCATTTTCCAGCCCCCCGTCCCCTTCCGAGCCCCCTGCCTTATTCCCTGTTCCGTTCCCAGTCCCTTGTCCCGTTCCAAGCCCCGTTCCCAGATCCTTTCCCCGTTCCCAGCCCCGTTCCCGACGGGTCCCGTCCCCACCGGGAAGGCGGGACACGCAGCCCCCGCCCCCACAGAGGCCCGGCCCCGAAACCCTCCCTCTCCTCAGACTGAGGGGAGGGCTCAGCCCCTGATCCCGATCCCGATCCCGCTCGCGGTCCCG
>VZRV01006481.1:287672-363568 GCA_013398115.1 Falcunculus frontatus | reverse complement strand
TCCCGGTCCCGATCCCGCCCGCGGCTGGCGGCAGCCCGAGGCCTCGGCCATGTCCCGCGCCCCGCGGCAAATGGCGGCCGCCGCCCCCTCCCAGGCCCCGGGCCCGTCGCCGCCATCCCCCGCAACACTCCCGGCGCTACCACCGCCCCTCCCTTCGGCCAGGCTCGGACCACCACGGACAGGCACAGCGATGTCACGTCTTTAATTTAAAAATAAATAAATATATATACACACACAAACCCGCGTTCAAGCGCTCGGTGCACCCAGGAACACCCTTTCCTCCCGTCAGAGCCCCACAAAGAAGAACCCCAAGTACCCTTTGGAGAAGGACAGCGATGCATTTCCACACCCCGGGCTCCTGAGAGGATTCTCCTTTTCCCCGTGGAGCACCGTACAAACACAACTTGTCCTGTTTGTCACCGCAGAGGTCCCAAGCCACACGCCCTCCCTCACAGCACACACCGGGACCAGCACCCTGACCCTCCTTGGTTAGGAACAAAGAACACTTATTGCTTTTGGGGATGTTTTTACCTCCCTCCTGCGTTTCCTAGCTGATTGTGCTTCCCACAGGAGGTCTCCCACCTCCATCAAGTACTCAAGATCTTTGGATGAAAGGTACAATCTGGTTTCAGTGCAAAATGCTATGGAGGAGTTCAAGCTCCGTGCAGGACATTGCAAGTCCAGGAGTCACTGGATTTGGTCTCCCTTCCTGTATCCCTCTACGGTCACACAGGAATGACAGGGAAGATATCAACCCTGGAACCAAGTCCAACCACTTCAATAGATTTCTAATATATTCTACAAGCTATTTAATATATAAAAAGCAACATTATTTTCACTTTTTGTACACACTCGCGCTCAGAAGTGGGAAATACCAGAATTAGGACTGTCTGCTCTTCCAGCCACCAACCTGGAATGGTAACCTCTTTTTGCCCTTAAACTCTGGCACTAAGTATGTTCCACATCAACCCTCTCAAAATGCCCTATTCACTGGTGGTCTTCCTGTTCCAGGTGCCCAACAAATTTTACTCAACGTCCGCCCATGCTCCTACAAGATTTCCTACAAATGGGGCACAAATGTCAGCATAAAATGCATCTTAGAGAGTCACTATGTTATTTTTTTCCTTTTCTGACACACCACCACAGCACTGCTGCTGTACCTGGAATGTTCTCCTCCCAGCTGGGATGTTTAGGGCTCATGTACAGGAGCACCAGGCCCCAAACCAACCCCACATCCTTGTGCAGACCCCAGAAATTTTTTTTTCCAGCTTTGTTGGCTGCCCAACCTCCCAGGGCTGTATGGATGGGACACGCTGTGGTACCAACACTCCCAGTTCCATCCACTGGGACTCATACACCACTGCACCAGTGCCCAGCACATGGACAGTCTGAGCTCTAAAGGCAGGTTTAATCCTGGCATTTCCCAAGCTTTTGAGCATTTGCTCCCTAGGTTTCAGCCGAGGCCACCTGTGCATCCTGTGTGACTCCAGTTTCAGGAATGTGGCAACAGCAGAGCCTTGCTCAGGTCTCACTGACTCACACTGCCAAGGTCAGAGGGGAGCAGTGCTGGTCTGTGAGCCCCCCACCCTGGGCAGGCATTCCCTGGAAGAGCAGGTCATTCCATGCAGGGCACACACCAAACTGCCTCGGGGGGTTAACAGTGCTCAACTGGAGTAACACTGGTCTAACGCTGGTCTGCTGCTCGTGAGGACAACCCAGCCTCAACCCACCCTTCAAGGCCTGGCTGTGTGAAGGAAGATCAAGAAAAAACAGGACATTGCCACATGGATTTTTTCTTTGCATTATCATGTCTACAGTGAAACATTCGTAGCTGCTCAACAGAGTAAAAATATGCTACATGAGAACTGTACTGGAAAAAGCAGGGCCTTGGGAGAGCTGGGGAAGTGTGCAGATAAAAACCAGAATGGAATAGCCAGCTTCAAAATATGCCACTGGAAACAGACGAAGGAATGAACACAGTTCTCCCTTCCCAACAGTCTGGCAGACACCGGAATCGGTGCAATTCCCAGACTCCCATCGTCTGGTCGATGTTGGTGTTAGGACGGGCACAGCCCTCCCTTGGAACGGCATGGGGTATGACCCCTGGGACAGCGGGAGAGCTGGGAATGTGCTCAGGGGCTCACCTCGGGCAGGGACCATCCCTCCTGCACTGGAAGCAGCCCAGCTCTCTGGCACAGCCCGGAGGGACAGGAGGAGCTGACCCCCAGCTCTGAGCACGGCGCTGTCCGGGGATCCAGAGAGCTGCAGGTCCATGGGAAACACGGGAAGCTGAGAGGTGCCTGCTCTCCTGGGAAGCACACACAGCCTGGATGGCAGACAAACCACCCACGCAGACGAGTTCTGAACTCGGAGCGTGTCCTGGGGAATTAATTTACAAAGTGCCACTGGTCCTTGGAACCAAATCTAATGTACAGGATATATTACAGCAAACAGCTCGTGCTGGCCCCTCTCTGCACTACCTGCAGGAGGACTCCAACGTCCAGACTCTTTACAACAGACTCCTTCCCTTTTCATATGAAGGAAAATAAAAAGATAAGTTAAAACAGCAATAAGTAGAACTACGGAACGTGCCCGTCCTGGTCAGCCCCCTTTATGCATCCCAATCAGACTGGAGAGCTTCTCACAGTGCTCAAGTTTCAGGGACTCTGCTTTCTGTTTTAACCGCTCATCTCTGTAGAGCTTGGCCAAATTTGACAAATCAGACTCTGAAAGATGAAGAAAAAAGACGTATTAGGATGAAGCCGTGAGCCTCCTTTGAAGAACTGTTTCTCAGTGCTTTGTTATCCTTGTGGCACTTTTAAATTTTAATTTTGGTGGGTATTGAAGCCAGGGAGGTGAACAACTACCCAAGGGACTCATCTGAAAGGCCTCCCTGCCCTTTCATTAACAATCTCAAAGGTACTTTGCATTTTGTTCCCCTTCTTCTCAAAAGCCACATAAAACTGAAATAATCCCATTGTTTAAATTATTTCCCCCCAGTAATTCAGAGAAGTTTCTTTTGCTGATTAGCTGAGGAAGTCTTAATATAGGTTTCTCCCTGAAGAATAATTTGGCTGCAGGATTAGATGCACCGAGGAGAACAGCAGTAATTTACTTCTGAAAAGGTCAACATCTCCGTAAGCACAGGCTACCTGATGACACTCAATTTTTCAAAGAGCTTTTATACACCTTACAAGCCCCTCATTTTACAAAATTATTCAGGGTGGAAAGAACTTCAATAGATCCTTTCATGCCTTACATCCTCTGTCCCTGTCCCACTGAAATTTAAAGCCATTTAACCCTCCTCCCACTCACCAAAAAGCTTCACAAACTGACAGGCAGAAACAGTTCATTTTAGGGCAGGAATCCATTTACAGGTTTATAACCAAAATGCCACTCAAGCAGTGCTGGGCACAGCCTTGTCAAGCCTCCAGCAAAAAACAGGCTCAGGTAATTGTCCCTGAGCCCAGAGTCCCTGGAGTTGTGGAGTATCTCAGTTTACACTTATCCAATTGGGGAAAATTATTCCCTGCACTTTCAGCAGCGTTCATTCCGTCACATTTGCTCCTTGTGGGTTTCAATCTTTTACAGAGTAGTTCCTTTGAAGCCTTTTCTTCAAGGAGCTTCTAAAATACTGAATTCCAACTATATTTACATTGGATAGACAGAAGAAATTTTTCCCTGGGAGGGTGGGGAGGCCCTGGAATGGATTTCCCCGAGAAGCTGTGGCTGCCCCTGGATCCCTGGCAGTGTCCAAGGCCAGGTTGGACATTGGGGCTTGGAGCAGCCTGGGACAGTGGAAGGTGTCCCTGACCATGGCAGGGGATGGAATGGGATGAGCTTTAAGGTCCCTTCCAACCCAAACCATTCCATGATTCTGTGCTACTTATCCTGATTCTGTTTTCAGCTGCCTCTTTGTGACCCCGAGCTCTTTGCAGCCTCACTTTATAGCTGAGCCATCCCAGCTGAACCATCTCCTGCAAAAACTCGGGATGTGCTTTTTGAACTTAGCGGTGCCAAAGATTTCAGAAGACCCAAACCCACAGCACAGCCAACTTTCACACTCTGCTTTGCTGAGGAGTCTGGTGCAGCACTGTAAAACTGACTGGCTGAACAAAGTACCAATCAATCCACTATTTCAAGGTTTTCCTTAAGGTTGTTGGACACCGGGTAACACTTTCCAAGTCATAAAATCAAGGACTTTAAAAACCAAACTGTTCCTGAACTACTCATCTCTGCCCATTTTGCTGGTGCTCAAGGGAAATGTGCCCTCAGTAAACACAACAAATGTACTATAAATAGACATTCGACTGACAAAAAGCTCATCACACCAAGTCCAACACTTCAGCAAGGATTAAGGGACCAACACTGTGCAGCAACAGCTGACTAAGAACGGCCGCAGCATCTGCAGAACTTTTCCTCAGCACTCCATCCTGTATTCAGAGTTTATTTTCACAAACATGACTGTCCTAAGGTCAGCCCAGTCTCAGCTATGGCCTGGATGGGAAGCACTCTGAAAATGGTTACTTTTACTGACAGAGGTGTCCTCAGGCTGTGCTAACTGGGGCTGCTGTAAATGTATTTGCAGCTGGTGACTAACACAAGCCCTAAGTGTACAAAGCTCTGGAGGAGCACGCTTTGGCAGGCACTTGGCATTCCGGGCTGGATCATCTCCCCTCTCTGACTCCTGGGCTCTCTGAGACTCACAAACCCTGACCTCCTCGTTGGGGCTGGGCTCTCCTCAGCTCCAGGTCTCTGTGAAAGAGACAATGTGGTGACTTTCAGTTGCGCAAGGTCAATTAAAGTGATTTTTCTGTAAGAAATAAACTCTCTCCCTGTAGCAAGCCCACATTTATGAGTATTAACAGCCACGTTATCCCTGGAGGCTGCTCCTGCCAGCCACAGATACTCAAAGTTCCCAAGTCCAGCACATCAAAAACTTCAGGACTTTTACAGTCTTCTATTATGGGTTCTTTTCCTTTTTAACTTCAGAGCCTACACCTTTTTATTTCTCTTTAAAAGCAGGACTCGTAGCTTTTATTTAAAATAAGCCAAAACAAGCCTTCCCATCAAAAGCCTGTAAAGAGGCTGGAGTCAGCAACAATACTCCTGTAGGATTAAATGAGTCTTGTTTAGACAATCTGTGTGTTTCTACAATGATGCGATTGGTAAAGAAACTGAAAACAAGTGCAAAGGCACTTTTTAGCAGTGTGCTGAGGACTGTTTTGCACAGAGCAATTTAAAACCCCTACCAGTGTGTGAAAGCAGCTTGTCTGCTGCTGCTGAGCATTCCCACAGACACAACTTGTTCCAGCTTCCTTTATACACAGCACTGCTTGGTGTTGAATCATTTGAAGGTGATGAGTTCTTTAGGTGAATAAAATCAGTAAGACTAGTCACAACATCCCAGCCTAAGCTACTCCACTTAATTTGATTTCTGTTATTTCTTACCATTCTGCAAGCAGCAGGAATTTGCTGTCTCTTCAATGAGCCAGATTAGTACCAATTAACAAGTAGTAAAATATGAGGTTAACATGCCTTAAAATATGGGTTTAACACGCCTTTATTTGTGCCACTGATCCACTCAAGGCAGAGTGAGAATAACGATTTTGAATGCTCACATCTGTGTTCTCCCTTTCCGCATTCAATTCTTGTTTTTGAAAGGTTTGAAAATGGTGAAAAACATGATCTCCAACTCAGCTAAAGATAGAAAATGCAAATAACACCAAACCACGGAAACATGCTCTGAAAACTGATACCAGGAACAGCCCACTGCAAGAGAGCCAAGAGCACCTGGACACGCTCTGGACTCTCCTGGAGAAATTTTAAGGAAAAAGTTACAGAAACTTCTTGTGGAGCCAGCCAAAGCAAAACTGATTCTGCTACAGCAAAGAAAACATGGAATAGGTGATGTCTCAAGATCCTTTCCAGCCTAGCAATCTGTCAGGGCTAGATAAATGTGGTTGGTTGTATGTTTAAAACATCACTAAGAGTTATTCAAGCATAAAACCTGAGAGGAAAAAAGTGTCTCAAATGGTGAAGTCTACTTTCCACTCGTCTCTCAGAATCACTTAAAACGTTATTTTGACAGATCTCAAGAATAGCAAATTCAGTGTTAAGAGCAGATGTGAGACACCTTAAACCAGTGCAAGGCTGAGATCTTACAAGGATTGGAAACTGAGGCTAAAACCAGCAGAGCTTTGTGAAACACAGCCACCCCCCAGCCCCTGAAACACACGTGGGACAGAAATAACTTACTTTGCTGTTTCTCCTTCCAGCAGCTGGTCTGAATATAGTCTATGTAATCTTTCTCAACTGTTTTCTCAAGCTCTTGAAGTTCTGCTCCTTGATAATTCTTTTCAAAGTTTTTATCAACATAGTAAGGCACCTGCAAGTTCTCTGTTTCTCTGCTGACAACGTGGCCTATGGACCTGTGGGAACAGCAGGGAAAATTCAGATATTTCAGCAGTTCAGACCTCAAGAAATCAAGAGCTGTTTCTCCGTATTAGCATTTCCGAAGGACAATATTTACAGCAATGTTTGTACAGTCCATTTCTGCAGGATTATGGCTCCCTCAACCATCCAGTCAGGAAATTACAAGTCTCAGGGACAGCAAGCTGTGCAGTACAAACAGAATCAATCCACCCCCCTGCTACAACCACAGGAAAATATCCCAGATGGAGAGGTATCAACACAGATCCTTCCAAATACTGTGTTTGTTCCCAGCTGTTCAGTCAAGACACTTCTAAAACATAAGAGCAAATTTTATCTATGAACTCTGCAGACATTTTATTCTGTTTGCTGGTGATTTCTGGCAAGCTCGGTCCAGAAACCCAGGGGGATTGATAACAAAGGTAGAGATTATAAAAACTCAGGGCACAATGCAGTTGGATCTGGATTTTCCCATTTTTTTGGATCCTTTGGTAGAAATAAAACAGCAGGAGAGATTCTAGTAACACTTTTCTTCAGAGTTTTATAATCATCAGTAAGCAAAGTGAGGCATGGAAAAGCCTGGAAAATACCTGGTAGGAAGAATCAGCCCCTCTGACACAGTCACTGGATTAACCCACACTCCTGGAGTGAATTTCCTTATTTGAGCAAAGATATCCAGGCCTTTGCTCAAATCACTGCCCACAGAGGCAGGCAGCCAAAACACAAAGGTTACATTCTACTCAAAGGAATCCTGTTTGCCCCTTTTTCCTGGACTCCTCTTTTCCTTCTCTTTCCCTGTGTCTCAGAGGTGTCCCTGACTTCTTTTCATTTTTAGGCTGTTCAGTTGTTCTTAAGGGTATGATTTAGAGAAACAGCCTAAATCTGAACCAGGCTCAGGCCTGACTACCTCACATCACCAGGAGAAGGGGAGGTAGTCAAGAAAAGCAGCTCAGCTGCTGTGGGGGCAGTGTGGGAGGTTTCACAAGGGACTGGCAGATAGCAAAAACACTCCCTGGAAAAAAAAAAAAAACAAACCACCCTAAAAACATCCACCCTCCTGTTCTTTTCTGAGGGCCTCGCTCTGACATTGTGTGGTAAAATGATGAGGGGTGTTGGGCTGCTCTGGCAGAGGGGAGGAGGGGAAGGCCGGACCTGAGCAGTTTTAGTGTTAGAAAGGAGTAAGGGGAGTGCGTGGAGCACTCTGCTGGTTGCCCCAAACCTGCCAGTCCCACTCCTCTCCCAGTAAGGGCCAGCCCAGGTCAGCTCTTTCCCTCCCCCAGCACCAGATGGGTGTTCCTCTGCCCCACAAGCTCCCAGTACAGCAGCTCTGGTGGGGTCCTTCTGCTCCCAGAGCCCACCAGCCCCCAGGGCCCTGCTGTTCTACAGAGATTAAACCAGGGCATTTCGAGGCTTTAACGATTTGTGGAGCTTCCAGTGGAATTCATGCTCCAGAGATTTGGATTTATACTGCGAACCACAGGTTTCATTTTTCAGTTGCTTTCCAGAAGAACCTCTGGGGTGGTCCACAGATTCTGGGGACTGGACAGATCAGATGCTGATCTACACCCACATTCCCCATCCTGTATCACTGTGCAAAGCCATTTCACACCAGCTGAGAAAGGTTTCTGACCCTCTCAGTTCAGCACCCTGTGCACTAAAGCTCCCCACAGGTAACCTCACAGTGCTCAGGAGAACTCACCAGTGCAGGCTGTTGGTATTTCCTTATTTACAAACTGATAACATCTTCTACAAAGAGCAGAACACTAACATGCATTTTGCTATCAAACCCAGCTTCCATCTGCCTCCATACTGCAAACAGCAACAGCAGAAAGATGTGGTTTTAAAGGACTTACGATTTGTAGAATAAGCTGTAGGGTGGGTTGGTGGCCATCAGCTGGGTTATAACTGACACTATTATGATGATGAAAACTGGCATCAACTGGATAAATGCAGAGTATGAATTCTGAAAAGTACAAGGATTAGCAGTCAAGAAAATATAGAGATGGAAAAAGGCATCTGTTCACAGAAGCCAGGCTATCAATCACAGATCAACAATGTGTTACATGGAAACTCAGAAGAAAAAAGAGGAAGGACTTGGGGATTTTGAGAAGGATGACACTTTAATTTCTAAAAAACCTTTATTAATAATATCAGAACACTCTTGAACACCATTTTCTTCCCATTACTTTTCCTCTACCCCGTCCTTCACAGCGCTGTCAGTGTCCAATCCAGCCTGCAGGAACACCCTGCAATTCCCATGTGCCTACAGCTTTCCTGCACCCTCTGAATTTGCTCTCCATTGGAGATCTCAGTCTCTGCTCAAGCACTGCATTCAATGGCTGAGCAGTAAAGGGTTAAGAGCTCGAATGCAGTGTAACTTCAGACAGGATGCAAGCACCGGGGCTTTTGTTTGGATTAATTTAGCAGAACAAAAGAGTGGAAACATTATCAAAGAGAAAACACTGATCTTTCCTTCTGCTCTTTCATTTCTTTCTAAACTGGCTTCTAAAAATGCCTTTTCTCATCCAGAGGAAAATATCATATGCAGCTATTTAGACTGTGCCCTCTGCCCTGGGATAGCAACAAGGATTCCTGATGCAGTAGTAGGTGGGATTCACAGAATCACACAATTATTGAGGTTGGAAAAGCCCTCCCAGCCCATCGAGTCCAAGCTGTGCCCCATCCCCACCTTGTCCCCAGCCCAGAGCACTCCGTGCCACCTCCAGCCCTTCCTTGGACACCTCCAGCCATGGGCACTCCAAACCTCCCTGGGCAGTTCCAAGGCCTGAGCACCCTTTCCATGGAGAAATTCCTGCTCATGTCCACCCTGAGCCTCCCCTGGCCCAGCCTGAGGCCGTTCCCTCTCCTCCTGTCCCTGTTCCCTGGGAGCAGAGCCCGACCCCCCCCGGCTGCCCCCTCCTGTCAGGGAGTTGTGCAGAGCCACAAGGTCCCCCCTGAGCCTCCTTTTCTCCAGCCTCAGCCCCTTTCCCAGCTCCCTCAGCCTCTCCTGGTGCTCCAGCCCCTTCCCCAGCTCCGTTCCCTGCCCTGGACATGCTCCAGCCCCTCAATGTTTTTCCTGAAGTGAGGGGCTGGATTCACTTCCTCCAGCTTAGCTGTCTGTCAGCTGTACCAGGTTTTTTTTCTGAGTCTGAGACTCACAAGGAAAAACTCATCTTCCTTGGAGAATGATCCCTGGAGGTTAACAGACTGTCTCCAGAGGAAGATTTTGCCAAGGCAGGTGGCAGATGTGTACGTCCAATGACAACAAAGGACACCTTGTGTCTCATCTGGAGGTCTCAGTTGGCAGCAATGTATCCTACACCCATCCTGTCCCCAGCTGGAAGAGGCCTGTGCAGCCCCTGGGTGCTAACTTACTGAAGGATTAAATACACCTTGAGGACAAGCCAGTACTTCCATATCCATTACCTGTCCCCTTTTGGACTAATTGTTGTTGGATTACCAAGCATTGGAGCTTGCAAAAAGCAAGCAGCAGCAAAACCCTCAGTGACAGAAACTGGAGTGCCTGTAATCCTGTAAACACAATGAATCTTTACAGCAGTGATTAATAACAGCCAATCCAGTGACAAAGAAAACACCCACTGCGGCTGCAGCCCTTGAGGATAAACACTGAGCACTCAAGCACGGGAAGGTTTGTCCTGGCTTTGGAAGAGGATCCCTCACCCTGCTGAGATACTGAAATATTTAAGCTCAGGAGATCCCTCCTGCTGGCTACCTGTGGCCTGTGTTCTTCCTCCTCTGGCTCCTGTGTCCACGCCCTCTCAGCCCGGTGCCTCCGTGGGTAATAGTGAGCATCTCTGGTTACATTGGAGAACATGTGGATATTCCCTGGAAAAGAAACCAGGACAGACCCATGTTTCACTCAGCTGCTGGAACTCACCAGGATTCCTCAGTTTCTATTTAATTATCCAGGTTTATTCTCCACAGCCTGAATTACAGTTGGGAGATCTCAGACTGGAAAGCACAAACCACCTCAGAATTAAACACCACCACAATGTTATTCCAAAAAGCCTACCAGAGAAATTGTAGTGTGCTTCAATCCATCTTAATTTAAATCAAGCTGCAGAAACATGTTCTGATTTTTATGATTGTATCTCATATTTTAATGCTGTTCTTGTCACATTCACTTGCAAGGCTGCGGCAGGAAAATGAATTTGCTTCACCAGGCTCAGGCCATGAATTATGGTCTCCCATAATTACTGAATGTGGTCTTCTACCCTCATTTCTAATTTCTCTGCCTTCAAGCCATTAATATTTTCACTTAATTATTTTATAATAAGGAAAGAGATTTTAAAAAGAGTAAAAAAAAAGGAGAACAATTCAGGATTTTCTTTCTTGCACATAGAATGCGGCTGATTTATTTTTAAAAAATCTAAAATGAGGGAAGAATTGCATTTGCTACTCCAATTTGAAGCTCAGAATCTGATTTTATCACCATATGAATATCTTAATAATAGCTGTGCTCTCCTCTTTTGAAATTCAGAATGTCTTTGTGTTAGAGAATTGAAATCTGTGGCTTATCATCACAACAGAAATGCAAAACTATTTTTAAGCCTTGGGAAAGATGTCACATTATTTTATACTCTTATCCTGTCCTTTTTTGAGTTTCCCAAAGAATTCTGCAAGAAACCTGGGCAAAGGTGACCTCTGCTATTGTGTCAAAACCTCTGTTCCACTGCTTGTTCAAAGATTTCCCAAGCTCCAGGCATGTGTGCAGTCAGAGCTCCAACAGTGAGCCAAGCCAGGCTGGCTCCAAAGAGGAAAGTTTCTTTTGGGGGGGGAAAAAAAAAGAAAAAGTTTATTTCTATCCTTCAACATTGCTCAGACAGGATTTTATCAAGCTGTGAAAAGAAGCAGCCAGTGTGGGAAAAGAAGAATGGCTTTTACAGTGGTGCCTAGAAAAAAAGTTTTCCCGAATTTTAAGTTTCTCCAAGAATTTCTGCCAGGGGTTTCTTTTGTTCCATGTGCATTTATTTTTTATGAGAAGAAGTTGTAGCCTCTCCTCATTACAACTGCAACACTCTGCCACGTGGAGTCTCCTTTGAGTTTATTCACATATAACATTTTAAATTTAACTATTTTTCCATTGAATATCCATAGAGAAAAACTGCTCAGTAAAAACAAAGCCATAGACCTGTCCCCAAAAGCCCTGTGAGGAAACTCTTGTTTACTACCAACACCCACTACTACAAAATTTTATTTTTCTCTTTGCTGCTTCGCTAAAAATTCCCATTTTCCCCCTGTTGAACCTGCCATGCCCAGCACCCAAAGCCCTCCCACAGCTCCTCAATTTCCTGTCCTCAACTCCAAGCACCCTGTTCCCCACAGGCCATTCCACGAGGGTAAATGTCCCACAAAAGGCACATCCAAGTGCAATTCCTTGCACAGTCAGAAACTGAAAACTTGCAGACACCTGCTGGAATCCAGTTTGGAAGCAATCTGAGGTCCCCTCAGCTGCAAGATGCACCACTCACAGCAAGGTTTAGTAAGTAACTCCTTGTCTCTGTGTCTTCAGGCTGTAGTAAATGGTGAGTACCTCACTTTTTGTGACAGCTTGGAGGTGAAAAGTTCCCAGGAGTGCTAAAGCAATTCCTCTGATGCTGCCAGGAAGGCCCTTGAAGTCCTCGCATCCTCCAGATTTCCTTTTAATCTACTGATCCTGCAGGATCTATTTTTCCTACAAATCCACATGCACGGAGCTACTCCAGGTACAGCTCCCCTGCTGTGTCACTGGATCCTGCACATTCACTGCATCCTGGATCCTCTCCTGGCAGGCAGCACTTGCTGAGCTCCCAGGCTGTTATTTCATTACAGCTCAGGCTGCTGCGAGGCACAGGAACTCCTGTTTCCCCTGAGATCACAGCTCCAGGAGCCGGGCCATGCTGGCCTGGAATGCTGTCAGGTGCCTCGAGTACAACCCAGTCATGGAATTGCTAACACTGGAAAAGACCTCTGAGGTCACCGAGTCCAACCATCACCAAAGACACCTCTGATGCCTTCTCATTCACACCCTATTTTACCTCCCACACCATTGCTGGCTTCAGATGATGGAGGGAATAAAAGAAAGGCAGAAATCAAATGTGAAAAGGTTTCTGCTCTTTCCAGATGTATCATCAACTCCCTGAGCAGTCCCAGGGAAACTAAACTTCCTCATGGTTTTTAAAATTACAGAATATGCTGAGCTGGAAGAGACCCCCAAGGATCATCCAGCCCCTGGCCCTGCACAGACACCCCAACACCCCCACCCTGGGCATCCCTGTCCAAACGCTCCTGGAGCTCTGGCAGCCTCTCCCCATTCCCTGGGGAGCCTGGGCAGTGCCCAGCGCTCTCTGGGGGAAGAAACTTCTCCCAAAATCCAGCCTGACCCTGCCCTGACACAGTTCCAGCCGTTCCCTTGGGGTTAGTCAGTCCACTGCCCTTCAAAACCACTGCAGACAGGTACTGACCTGTAGGGAAGTGCCCACCAAAAAACACATTGAATATTTCTTCTGGTGTGATGTCTGCTTCGAATTCTGTGTAGTAATTGTAGTGCCTGGCCTGGCCAGTGCTGACGTGCTCGTGGTCACTCCCGAGTTCATCGTAGCGGAGTCGTTTCTCAGGGTTGCTCAGAACTGCAAAAGCATTGCCTATTGCTGGAGAGGGAATTAAAACCAGTGTTACCTTTCCAGAGCTCACACTTTTATAAGCGGAGTAGCAAAAAAAAGCCCAAACAAGCCTAGGAAATTTGTGCTTGACCAAAGATTGAGCTACTTTTACAAAAGATGTGTGACAGCTCTGGCATTACCTGTGCTGGAAACCACTTCCTGCTGTCAGTGATGCTAGGAGAAAGACAAAGTGTCCAAGTATATGGAGAGACTTGAAATATTTGTAAAACTCATGTGAGAGCTCACTTCAGCCAAGAAACTGGGTGAGAATGGAGCATTTTATCAGCTCAAACCAAATTCAAGTTTGGTCAGAGTGCACTGCCACATACCACATACGATTAACACAAAGTTAATAACTGCAGGGACCAGTTGAAATGCAGAGGGCTATCCCAAGTTTTTCCTGCTGGCAGAGATGCTCCTGAAGCTGTGTGGCACATCTATTTCACGCCACTCAAAAGTGTTTGATCTTCTTCTTTGATCTCTGACAGAACAAGTTCATAGAGAAATACAACCCAAACACAAACAAAGGAAGAACAGCCCTTCAGAAGCTCCTTGTTTTAACAGACTATGAATGAATCATTTGCTTTCCTTGTGCTTGGCTGCGTGGAAAGGGAAAATATGTATGAGTTTAGACAGTAACACTGCAACATAACTGAGAACTCCAGACACAGCATATTAGATTAAATCTCATATTCCCATACATACATATAAATAAAAATTTATTTGTGACAAGGAGCAGTTACTGATGACAAACACCCCACACTCCTGCATGGGCAGTGTCAGTTCTAAGCTCTGAACCTTCTACAGTATCATGGAATCCCAGAATGGTTTGGGTTGGAAGGAACCATAAAGATCATCCCATTCCACCCCCTGCCATGGGCAGGGACACCTCCCACTTGACCAGGTTGCTCCAAGCCTCATCCAAGTTGGCCTTGGACACTTCCAGGGATGGGGCAGCCAAAGCTTCTCTGGGCACTCTGTGCCAGGGCCTCAACACCCTCACAGGGAAGAATTTCTTCCTAATATCCCATCTAACCCTTCCCTCTGGGGCATTCCCCCTTGTCCTGTTCCTCCAGGCCCTCGTAAACTTCCCCAGAAGCATCTTGGAATGAGACCTGGGATACATTTCCCATCGTTTCTAAGGGAGACGTGTATTCTGCAGACGGAAATGCAAACCCTGCCGAGCCGCAGCGAGGTTCTGTGAGGACGCTGCTGTGTCTGTAACCCCGCCCGGCTCCGAGGGCCGGCGGGCGCCTCTGCATCCTCACGGTGCCCCCCGGGCCCCCTCACCTTTAAAGGCCTCGGTGGCTCCGGGCGCGCGGTTCTTGTCGGGGTGGAACTTGAGGGCCAGCCTGCGGTACGCCCGCTTCAGCTCCTCCTCGCCGGCGTCCCGGCTCACCCCCAGGATCTCGTAGTAATCCCGGCACCGCTTGATCCTGAGGGCGCACACGGGGTTATCCCGGGGCTCCCCGGCCCCGCNCTGCGAGGGGAGGTGACGTCATGAGGAGCTCTGAGGGGAGCGGGAGGTGGGAGGTCATGGAACCATGGAATCACGGAATGTCATGGAATTATCGAATGTCCCGAGCAGGAAGGGATCCACCAGCATCATCCCGTCCAGCCCCTGGCCCTGCACAGACACCCCAACAATCCCACCCTGGGCATCCCTGGCAGCCTCGGGGCCGTGCCCATTCCCTGGGGAGCCTGGGCAGTGCCCAGCACCCTCTGGGGGAGAACCTTTCCCCGATCTCCAGCCCAAACCTCCCTCTCAAGCCATTCCCTCCTTCCATGAGCTCTGCCCTCAGCTCCTGTGATGCAGCTGGACCAGCCCAGTGCCCACAGCCGCTCCTCGGGTGGCCCCTCCAGACCCTTCCCCATCCCCGGCTCCCTCCTTTGGACACTCTGCAACAGCTTTGGATCCCATCAGGAAAGGCCTTGGGGGCGCTGGTGACAGCAGCTGAATGTGAGCCCAGGTGGGCAAGAGGCCAATGGTCCCATGGCTGTCCCAGCCCTGGGGTGGCAGCAGGATTAGGGCAGTGCCCGTCCCCGTGCTGGCACTGCCGAGGGACCTCGAGGGCTGTGTCCTGTTCTGGCCCCACACTGCAAGACATTTCCCAGTTACCTTCATCATTGCTAATGCTGTTGCTGGTTTCCCCTCATCCCACCTGCCAGGGACACCTTCCACTAGCCCAGGGTGTTCCAAACCCCATCCAACCTGGCCTTGGGCACTGCCAGGGATCCAGGGGCAGCCACAGCTTCTCTGGGCACCCTGTGCCAGGGCCTCCCCACCTTCATTGTAAGACCCTCGAGGGCGCATGGGAAGAAGGAGGTCAAAGGAAGGAAAACTAAAGCATTGGTGAGATCTTATGGGATCTCAAAGGTCCGGGGAGATTTGTTATAACTTTACATTCACTAAAAATCTACTTGTAGTGCTCCATGTGTGGAGTCCCAGGTGTCTGGGACCTGGAGCTGTTTGGGTTCATCTAACTGAGAACCACCTGGGGGTTTGTGTTAAGCAAATTCACCAGTCTGGTGGTGCCTGGGTGAGTGACAACACTGTACTTTTCATGAATGTTACCAGAAAAGATTCATTTATTAAAAAACCAGCTTATCAAACTACCTGGTGCCGATGTTAAAGGTTGAAAGTGCGTTGGCTCTTACCAAGAGCTGTGAAAACGTTGCGTTTATTTTGCTGAACATTTCCTTGCCAGCTGCAAAGCACAGCTGCCTCTTGCACTGCACAAGGGGATGCTGCTCTTCTGGCCTACCAGGAAGCTTTGGGAAAGCAGCGGTGGAGACGATGGAAGCTCTCCTGGCAAACTTGGGCTGCCACACTCCAGCAGCTGAAGCAGCTCAGCATTTTGCTTGTGACCACTCATTTTACACTGAGATAAACCCCGGTCTATGCAGAGGCTTTGTTCCTTACACATCAGCTGAGTCTGTGAGCATGTGGGGAGATAACGATCTGCCTGCCTGAAGCTCCGTCATTATTAACAATAACAAAGTGTTTAAGATGGCAATTTGCATTTCAGCAGCACCTTTAATTCACGGCTCTCCAAACGCTTTACAGACATGGATTAACAAGGCCTCACAACAACCCTGTGAGGTAGGTGGATATGACCATCCCACTGCTGTGGGGACAATGAGGGCACAATGAGGGGATAAGGGGCTTGGAGCAGTCGTGCTGGGATTTGACCTAAAACTTGGGCATTTAAGTCCCATCAGGCCTTCAGCTTCAGATCAGGCTTTCCCAACGCAGGGGTCTGGCTCAACGTGGGGCTACACTGATTAACGAGCCCGTGACTGCCTGGCACAGACTATAAAAGCCATTAATCTAAGGCAGCGGTTTATTAGCGGAGTGGATGGTGCCTTGGTGCTTCTTGCTGCTGGAATTATCTGAGTGTTTGAAGGCATATCAAAAATAGAGTTAGATATCAACCACTGAGCGTGACAGGCTGTAACTGGAGAAAGCCCTTAGGCCCCAGGTGGGGAAGCTATGTAGGACACTACTGTAAATGTACTGATCAGAAAGGACATCATAATTTATATATAAAGTCCACCCTTGCTCTTTCCCCGAAGGAAAAAAAAAAAGAACCTAGAAAGCCACTGCTGGTTGTCACGTGTCAGCTTCAAGCTTCGGGCTCTTGGCTTCATAGCACCTGCCAAAAGAAAAAAAAAGGTTTATCAGCAGCCTGGTTGGGCTGGCAAAGGGACTACAGCAATGTGTTCTCCCAGACTCAGTCCCAGCTTTAAAACAACTGAAAATGATGCAAATTCCTTGTGTGAGATGGACCTGAGAGCACTGATGGGGATGTGCTTCAACCACGTGTGGGGCAGGAGTGGGTAAGCTGGGCTGGAGGGTGACACCTCGATTTCTCACAGCCCTCTTCATTGAATGACAAACCCCTCCAGCTTTGCAGCTGGCCACAGTTGATGTCACCTGTATACATGAGGTAAACTTGGCACCTCGAGTTCAGCCAGCTCAGATAAACCTGAGATGGGCACCCAGACTTTTCACCAGGCTCACTGGAAGCAGTTTGGACCTTTAGAAGTTTGATGGAAGCTGGTTTTTGTTAGATTTCTGAAGGAATAAAAGAGCAAAGAAATACCTCAAGGCATGCTCTAATCCAGCCAGAGAAATGATCCCCAGCTGACTCCCTAAAAATCAAGGCTGAAAAGGGAAACCTTTTCTGACGGGGGGTAGCTCATGCTGTTGTTGGTGTTGATGTTCTTCATGGAGATCAAAGTGATGCTGTTCCCCTTCTGGCTTGTGTCTGCCGAGCAGCTGCCAAGGAGAGAAGGAGATATGAATTACTCTGGGAAACAAGAGAGGGAATCACAGAATCACAGTCACTGAGGTTGGAAAAGACGCCCAAGACCATCAGGTCCAATCTTTGAGCAATCACCACCTTGTCAAGCAGACCAGGGCACTGAGTGCCACGTCCAGGTGTTCCTCAGACACCTCCAGGGACGAAGTTTCATTGCACACAGCTGGAGGCAAACAGGCAAGGCCGAGGCTGGTACAGGGGACCAGCTTTTCTTTCCACTGCCCACTGAGCTGCTGTCCTGATTCAGGCCCATCCACAGCGAGTTACAAGGCTTAGGAAGGTGGAATTCCCCTTTTTTTCCTACCCTGAGGGCTGGGATGTGCATTCCTTACCAGTGGAGACTGGATGACTTTGGGGATCAGGGAGCCTTAGGCACTGTCCTATTTTCTGGCATGTTCTGCCTCAGTGGCTTCAGATCCCTTGGATGATGATTTTTAAGGCTATTTTGTGACCACTGATGCAGATTTGGCACCTAAATACTTACAGACTTTGCTCCCTGTGTCCCTTGTCCCTTTCCAAAGCAGAGTTTAGGAAACTATCAGATTGAAAAATAGGAGCAATGTGTTTTGGTCCCTTCCAGCTCTTGTTTCCTGCTTTTTTCCCATGTTCAACCTCTCCTCTGGAGTAGCAGTGATGGACCATGGGGTTCTGATGGACCATTCTCTGCTTCATGCTTCTCTTCCAAAGGTCTCTGAACTGGGGCCCCCTTATCCTGCTCCTGCTGGGAAACAGTAATGGGTGTCTTGGAAGATATCTGAGATCCAGAAACTCAAGTTTAGACCTCAAGGCTCTATCTAGGCAAAGAAAGACAATCAATCTGCTTTGGGAAGGTGATGAGTCTTCTCTCAGTGCAGCTTTGAAATGAGGCCCCTAAATATTGACCTTCTACCTATTTCTCTGTCAGAGGCTGAAGTGTTATCAAAGCTGATTTTGCTTTTCTATCTGTCTCAAAGATGTCTTGCCATGCTTCCTTCCACCTGAAATAACCAAAGCAGACTCTTTTCCTTGCTAAAATTAGCTCTGGGATAAAACAGGCACTCTCAATCAGATGTGGGTAGTGTGAGCAGCCTTACCTCTCTGATACCATGGAGGTTCCTGGTTTCTGTTTGTCTGGGGGGAGAAAAGCAGTTGGTGATGTAAAGGTGAGAAATCATCCCAGCTAAGCCATAAAATAAGTCAGCTCTATTCTGAATTATATTGTACAGGGATATAAATGAAATCTGAATGAGATTGGAGACACGCTGGGGGAAACTTAGGGGTTGATTAGAGAAAACCCTTAACTAAGGGGGACATACAGGTAGGCCCTGCTGGCCCTGCTGCCTGTTTGGTCAGCAGCATCCTCTGGGCTTTAGGAAGGTGTCTGCCTTGCCCTCTGGTGGGAAATGGGATTCCTCGGGAAAAGGAGTGTAAAACTCCATGATTTTTTGCTTGAAGAGCTGCCCACCTCTTGGAATTTGAGCTGCAGGAAGCTTGAGACCGTGTCCAGCTGAGGCTGGGCTGGGGCTCTAGAGAGGAGGTCACACTGCATTCCTGACTGCTCAATCCATGTTCCAAGGTGGCTTCCAAACCTCCCCACCACTGTGTAAGCTTTTCAAAGGTATCTTTTAGGAGCTGCCAGATCCACATGGAAACTGGTGACTTGTTGATTAGGGAGGTACAGATTCCCCCAGACAAATACCTTCTGGGTCCTTGGAGTGGTTGCACTTGAACCTCAGGCTGACCACGCTGACCAGGATGATGACCACCACTATCAGGATGACGACAAAGCTGATGACACCTGGGAATGGAGGAAAGAACTGTCTGAGTAGCAGAGAGACTTTGACATCAAAACTTGGGTAGGAAATCAATATCTTCATTAATGCGAGCATGGTATGTAATAGGCAGTGAAGCAAATAGTTGTTAGAACAAATAGCTTTATCCTCCTGTGTTTTAACCTCAAAGGGCTTCTATGAATACTTAATCAATAAATACTTAATTGATAAGGCAGTGCCAGGAAGGCAGAAGTCAGCTGATTACACTGGGGATTGATAGGAGTCAGTATGTTCCTGCTACAGTCGGTAAATCTTATCCCAGAAGTGTGTAAAGCCAAATAAATAAGTAATGTAACAGGGAGAGACAAGCTAGAGCTGTGGGTGATGTTATCTGTCCCATAAACCACGTTTAGACACTTAAAATCAATTGTAGATTTGATACTGACATCAGGCCTCGATAAATCAAACAATTCTTTGTACAGGAAATTTGTCCTGCTAAGAATCCCTTGGACTTAGAATCATGGAATCAAGGAATGGTTTGGATTGGAAGGGGCCTTAAAGCCCATCCCATTCCACCCCCTGCCATGGCAGGGACACCTTCCACTGTCCCAGGTTGCTCCAAGCCCCGTCCAACCTGGCCTTGGACACTGCCAGGGATCCAGGGGCAGCCACAGCTTCTCTGGGCACCCTGTGCCAGGGCCTCATGAAGTTGGGTGTCCAAACCAGCATGGTCTGGTGAAACAGAGCCCCTTCCTCTCCCCAGGTGGCACAAGACCTTACCAAAAGCTGCCACTGTCAGTGGTGATTTCTCATCTGTCGGGCTGGGCTCGGGCAAGTGGCTGGAGGAGTTTGGTGTTGGGGTGCTGGGTTCTGAGGTGCCTACAGAGGGGAGAAAGGTAGATTTACATAAAAGTCATTCTTCCACAGCTGGGAAGAGGATTCCTAGCAGTGCTAGAGGACCTAACTCTCACTTGCACGTCACTGAAGAGACCAAGTTTGGATCCTGGCCAGGCTCATCAATCTTAACAGCAAACTGAGCAAGACCTGTGTGGAATCATTGCCTTGGTGGGGCCCCTTTTATGGACAAGCTGAGAACACCCACAGGGTTTCCTTCTGTGAGGAAAGGTCAAGGTCAGCCCCGGCAGTGCTTTTGAGGGGGGAGTTTGTCCAGTCCCCCTCCTTTTCCAACCTTTTGCCATAATGGCACCTTTCCTGCTGTTCCCAGGCTCAAGAGGTTGCCCTGAAGTGCTGCTTCTGCAGAGCTTTACAGCCTTTTCAAGGGCTGGATGGGAAGTTCAGCCCCCCCCAGGTACTCACTGGCCTTTCTCCACGCTGCCTTGAAGACAGCAGTGTGATGGCCTTGCTGCTGGCTGTGCAGAGGAATATAAAATATGGAGCAGGAATCACCTCTCTGCGAGGAGGAAACACCTTGAGTCACTGATGTCGTGATGCTCTCATTCCTCATGGGATCCTGACCTGCACAGAGAGACACAGAATGTGAGTCTTGACCTCCAGTGTCATCTCAGAACCAAAGGACTTAATGGGCACCTGGAGAGGAGAATGGATTCACAGTAGTGCCAGCGATATCTGGGGAAACATGGAATTAATACTCCCACCTCCATACTAAAAGCTTCCCAGCAAAACCACTTTGTACTGTTTTCCATGCCCAAATGGAAACCTCGGGAAGCAAAGTTCAAATATCCTGTTGTAAACTCTTTAGGGTCTGCAGTCCCAGGTGTAGGTTTGGGGCAGAAACAGCAAGGGAAGGCTGGAAGATTGAGCTGGGAAGGTAATAGATGTGCTAGAGCTCATAAACATTGACACTTTAAAATAAGTCTAATTAGGGGAAGAAATGTTGCAGAACGTGGGTGTGGATGACTGTTTGGCTTGTCCCTGGACTTGAAATGAGTGGATTTGCTATCCTGGGTTATCTAGAAGTGATTAAACCCATTTGAGTTGGATGAACTTGTACACCACAAGTAGTCTAGCTGTGACAGCACAGAGGTTTGTCCAAGCAAGGACTCCAGTTCTCAGTGGGACAAACTGCCTTGTGTGAAGCTGCGTGGTTGGTGACAGCTGCTTCCAGTGCCTGTGCAAGGAAACGTAAAGCCAGCCCGTGTGTTTCACTTGTACAGAGAAAAAACATGCTTTGCTGCCTCCAGGCTGTTGTTGAACAGCCAGAGTGTCTGCATCGACCTTAATGAGCAGCTACAGGCCCTGTCAGGAGACTAAAAGTGATACTTCAGAGCTTCAGAAGATCATCTGTAGGTCAAGTAGGATCTTCTTCCCTGCTTTCCCATCCCCACGTTCCCAGCAGCAGTGCTGGCCAAGGGATGTGATGCCTGGAGAGCTGTGCCCAGCTCCTGGCACTGCCCCAGGGAGCAGCTGAGCCCAGGTCCTGTCCTACAGCCAAGATCCCTGTTTTGGAATGGGATTTTGCCAAAAGCCAGAAGAAAAAGGGGAAAAGGCATGAAATAGCCAATCTAACTGTTTCAGAAGCCACATGGAGCAGAACAGTCTGGAGAAGCAGGGTCTGCTGCTGTACAATTTTTTCCCCAGTCATCAAATTCTTTGTTTCATTCTAAAATTGTTCTTCTGGCCAGGGGCAGAAGCTGTGGTTTGCCGAGCCTGGCATGGATACCCCATCCCTAGGAAATGTTGGGTCTCACACAGTGGGAGACCTGGCTTTTGGAAGCATCAGCATCTACAGTCAGAGATGTGTGGAGCTTCTCAGTGATAAATGAGGGTTGGAATGAACAGCAATCTGATGTAAGCAAAGGGCTCCTGGCTTAGCTGGGCACAGCTGTGCTGGGTGGGCATCTGTGTGGGCACAGCTGACCACGGGTTCCTCACCTTGCTTGCGTCAGAGATCTGAGAGGTACTTGGAGAGGCAGAGCAGTTTCTTGACCATTCCAGATTTCTGAGGCTGAATTTTTAATGGAGAATCACCTCAGCTGTCAGATTTCAGTCTTCCAGTCACTTGGATTCTGCCCTTATTCTGAGAAAACTCTTACTGAATTCTCTAATTTGTGCTTCCAGGTTGGGTTAAGCAAATTGTCAAAAGCAAATTTATATTTATTTAAAAGGATTTAAAAAGGGCTCCCCTTCACTAAACCATTGTTCAGCTGCTCAAGTTCATCCCAGCAGAGCATGTTAAGAGCACTTATCTTGTGTTTTATCCCTGCTTCTAAGGACACCAGATGTGATTTTGGGTGTTAATGGTGGCTCAACCCCCGAAAAAGACTTGTGCTTAGATAACCTGTGCCATGAGAACCAAGCAAGCTGATTGCCACGAAATTATCTGATCTTATTGTTACTCTACAAAAGGACAAAGTACCTTGAGGTGTTAGAGAAGGAGCTGCTGTGCTTCTGTTTCCACTGGACTTATCATCTAGATAAAGAAAACATGGGAAAGGACAATTAACTTGTGACACCACTACAAAGTCCACTGTGGAGAGCTGCTGGGTGTCCATGGAGTCAAAATCTTTATTTGCATGATACTTTCCCTCCAGATAGACATCAGGATGCCCAGTTAGCAAGGTGTGGAGTCAGCTCAGAGTGTACCTGACAGGTGAGCTTGGGAGAGGGAGCCTGGGGAGGCTGGAGCTGCTCCAATACTTCATAAAGTGTGATCTGGATTTTCTGATACGGGTTTGGCCTGGCTGTGTCCATCTGGGGAGCTGGAACGAGCTGCTCTTTCAGCAAAGACTCAGAGAAATTCAATATTTGCAGAATTGCTGAATAACCAGCACAGTGTGGACTAGCCCAATATTCTGATGCCTGCAGTTCGGCTTGGATAAGGAGGGAGGCACAAACAGGTCCTGCCTGAGCAAATATTTGAGTTTTCCATCCTTACCTCGCTCAGTGGTTGCTGTTGGGGTTGTTGTAGTGATGGGGGAGGGTTTGGCTGGGGTGGTTTGACCCACAGAGGTGAGGCTCGGGGTGGTCGGTGGTGTCGATTTTACTGTTGGCTCTGTAGGGAAATTGTGGTGTTATTTCAAAAAGTTCAGCTCAGAAACAGCCTGGAGAGGGCACAGCTATTGCAGAGTCCTCAAATTCCTCGAGAGTTAGGAGGAATAATCTGCTAGGGAAAGCATGGAAATAGCCTTCAACCTGCTCAGAGTGAAGGAGCTCTTGTGCTTTGGAGTTTGCTTTTGCTCTTTTCCCTGTGAGGAGATGCTGAGCTGGCAGAGCTCAGCAAACACATGGAGAAAGTCAGGGTTTGCCACTGCTTCTTTCCCTGCTCTGAAAAGTGAAGGTGTTTTGTCACCAGACACTTGAACTGCCTGGAGCTGCCTGGCACCCACGTGATCATTTCCTTGTGCTCTGAAATGCCAGCTTTCACATTTCATTTCACTGAGGGTCTCCAAGCACAAATAACTCAGCTCTTGAAGTGGTCTGGAGGCTCTGTCCTCTGCCCCAACCTGCTGCTCCAAACTATACCTGATCCAGAGCAAGATGTGGGGGAAAAAGCTTTCGGTAAACCTCCGCAAGGAAGAGTGGATCACCAGCTGGGAATTTCTAGGCAAGTTCCTAGTCTAGACTTCTCTTGGCTTTCCAATAAATTGAAAAAATGGTGAAATGGTTTCAAGGTTAGTGTGGTGGGTTGTTTTTTTCCCTTTATCCAAATGCTTCACTGAAACATTAGAATTTAGGATTAAGTTTCTTTCAAGTTTCTTTTTTTTCTGCAAGGCTTGGAAGCAGAAGCAGAGATCTTTTTGAGATCTTATTCCTTGATATTTTTGGGGTCTTTCTGGAAGGGTAGCTATGCTTAGATTTTTTTTTTCCCTGAAACATAGCAGGAAGAGATCTGACTCCAAAGATCCAAGTGGACACTAACAGATGTGGATCTGGAGCTGGAGAGATGACTTCTTGTGAAATTAGTTTTCTGTACATGTCACAAAATCATAGAAAGGCTTGGGTTGGAAGGGATCTTAAAGATCAGCCAGGTTGGACGGGGCTTGGAGCAGCCTGGGATAGTGGGAGGTGTCCCTGCCATGGCAGGGGGTGGGATGAGATGAGCTTTAAGGTCTCTTCCAACCCAAACCATTCTGAGATTCTGGGATTCTGGGATTCTATGATCATCTCATTCTCCCTATTCAGTTTAGTGGTTTTTTCCCCCTGGTTTTGCTCACACCTGTGCCTTGATCCCTGTGGGGTGAGTTGGCTGGATCAGAAGCCCTGACACCACAAAATTTCCTTCCTTCTCACCACTGTCCTCTGCACAGCCCAAGTTACTGCTGGGTGGCCCAGTTGGGCTGAGGTCAGACCAGTTACATACTGGGATGTCCCCGAGCCGCTCTCCTCGGTCTCCAGCTGGGCGTTACCTGAGCTGTGGTTCTTTGCTTCAGGGCTGTGTGCTGTTGGTTGGGATTGACCTGCAACACAAGCAGAGGCACGGAGGTGACGTTTCCAGGTTGGTGGGATCCCACAGGGAGGGTTGAAGGATGGGCCAGAAAGGGGCCATTGTGGCCCATGAGAGCAGAAAGGGTGAGGGGGACAAGAGGTGCCAAGGAGAAGGTTTGTCACTGGTGTGGCTGTAGGGACTGAAGGGAGCTTGGCAGCTCCATGGATCCAGAGCTGCTAGGAAACAGCTGGGGGAAACGGGGAGCAAAGATGAGGTGGAATTCCTCTGCTTTCCCCAGGCTTCCTGGAACACAGCCTCTCTCCCTTCCAGACACAAACGAGCCAAGCCAGGTCACCCTCTGGAGCACAATGCCCTCCATGTCCCCTGGAGATCTGGGGGTGAGTGGTGATGGATGGGGCAGGCAGAGGCAGGATCCTGGGAGAAGATCCCTCAGCAGATGGGACTTTTGAATCAGGGTCCCATTTGGGGGCTCTCCATTTGCATCCCCCCATTTCCATGTGCATCCACATCCAAACAGACACATAAAGCACATCCCAACAACAGGTACCTGTTCCAGTGGGGGTGGAGGAGTTTGTGGAAGCTGTAGGACCTGAAAGGAAAGAGCAGGAGTGTGAGTGGTGCTGATCTGTGATGGTCACTAACGCACTGCTGCTCTTGTTCCTTCTGTGGTTTGGGTTTTCCTCACCTTCAGTTGGAATGACTTTGAAATATGGGATTCCCCCAAAAGCGTTAGCAGAGAAGTAGTAGCAAAGTAGTTTTACTGAGTGTAAAACTATCAAGCTCTGAGTAAATTAGTGCTGGAGTTTACCCAGGCAGGATAAATGTCCTCTTCCCCAGATGGAGCCGAACCCTTTGGGGGGCCACAGAAATCCATGGGGTCATTCCCTCCCCGTGAGCTGTTTGCTTCAGCTCAGCCTTGGCAGAGAAGGATGTGTGACCTGTGTTCTGGAGCTGTTCAAAGAGTTAAGACACACATTTGGACACTTTGTTCCCTTGAGACCTTAAGGAATGGATGGATGAGGTTTGTAAAGGCTTCCAGGAGCTGATGGGACTGGCTCTCCTTCCTATCCTGTGTATCCTGGGAAGCTGGCTGAAGCCTGTGGCTGGGAGTCTGGAGGGAGCTGCAGCTGCCTTCCCTGCAGGGCTGGCCAGTCCTGTAGGTCCATACGAGGTTGTAGGTGTTTCACTGAGTCCCCAGTTCCTCAACTGAAAGGTGGCTTTGTTTGCTTTGGTTTATTTGTTAGCTTTTCTTTTGGATTCATGACAAAGCATCCCTGCCCCAATCCCTCATATTGCACCCATGGTGTTTTCCTTAAGCCCCAGCTCCCAAAGTCCTGTGCTTGTGGAATCATAGAGCAGAATATTTTGGGTTGGAAGGGAACTTTCAAGGTCATCTAGTCCAACCCCAAGGGTTAGATGAGATGCCAATTAAAAATGCTGCCCTTGAAAATGGGAGAAAGAAATGTCCCACACTTGAGGACAAGACCTGGAAAATGTAAATACACTTTAAATGCTCAAATCAAACCCAGCTGGTTTAACTTTGGGAAGGTGACTTTGAGTCTGTCATTGCTGGAATGCACATCCTAACAGGGATTTTAAAATGGTTATTGCTGGTGACCCTGGTGCTCTCTGTGGTTAAGTTTAATGAAAGAAATGACACTACAGGTACAGAAAGCAGCTGAATCTGACTCCACTGCTGACCCATCTCACCAGAGCCCCACGGGAGCTGAAGGATTTGGGCAGAAAGGGACAGCAGGGAAGGTTGAATCCTTCCAGGATGCTGTCCCTTCATGATACCTCAGGGCTCTGTGGTGGGAGCAGTGCCTTTGCAGGAGCTGCAGGGGAGGGTCCAGCCAGGCAGCAGCAGCCAGAGCACAGCAGTGCCCGTTTCCAGCCAGAACCTGCCCTCCCTGGGGGCAGATGCAGCTCAACTGCTGCTTCTCATCTCTCCTGAGCCAGTTACGAGAGAGCTCCTCCCCAGGCCCCTTTCTCACCAAGGAGGGGACCAGGCAATTCTAAAACCTTGTAGCTCTGACCTATCTCAGCTCTCCAGCCTGCAACACCCCATAATGGCTTCAAACCAAAAGAGGGCTGGGTTAATTTGGATATACAGAAGGAATTCCTCCCTGGGAGGGTGGGGAGGCCCTGGCACAGGGTGCCCACAGAAGCTGTGGCTGCCCCTGGATCCCTGGCAGTGTCCAAGGCCAGGTTGGATGGGGCTTGGAGCAGCCTGGGACAGTGGAAGGTGTCCCTGCCATGGCAGGGGGGGGAATGAGATGGGCTTTAAGCTCCCTCCCAACCAAAACCAGTCTGGGATTCCATGATTTGATACCAGGAGCTGTAGGGGTGATGTAGATGGACTTTGGGGTAGGTCCATGAGCTGCTGGTGCCTGGGGGAGGCTGAGGGCCCTGCAGGGAGGGATGTCTGGAAGGAGACCCTCAGCACCGAGTGTGGTTTCCCAGGGCCTGGCTCAGAGCTCACCCTCGGCACCCTCTGGGTTTTACAAGTTCCTGATTGATCTCATTTTCCTCATGGAATTGCTTTGGAGCTGTAATTGTTTTTGTGTCTGAGACTTTATGACAATGATCCCAGCCAGACAGGAAGTGTGTAAACCATGGTAAGTACATAATAAAATGTGGTCTATTCCCAGACACGGTTTGGCTGTGAAAATCAGACCGGACTTTTCAGACCTTTTCTATGTTTTTCTCTTCTAGTTTACTGGGCAGCAGGCTGGGAAAACTGTTCTGTTCAGCCCATGGAAGAGGGAACAGCATCAAATCTTTGACTACATGGAGAGGAAGGGACTGGTTGGTTTTCTAACTCTGTTTGGAGCAGGATCAGAAAACAAGGACCTTCATATGCAGCAAGGAAAAGAGAGGTTGGGCAATAGGAACCTGCCTTAGCACAAGGATAGTGAGGTGCCAGGAGTGATTGTGTTGGAGAATTTATGGGATATCCTTCCCTAGGGGCTCTGAAGAGCAAGTTAAAGGAGCATCACGGCAGTAAGAGACAGGGTTATGGGCAGCTGTACTAAATCAATTGGGCACCTACTAAATCAATTAATATAATGGGAAAAAAAGAACATTTTAGGCACATGTTTGCCCTTCCTAAAGAGGTAGAGGAAGGGGGGTGATTCTGGACATTGGTTTGCAAGTACCTTACAATACTCTCTACATTCAGCACAAAAAATAAAGTGCTAAGATCATCATCAGGGATCAATATCCTCCAGCAGCTGCTAGACTCAACCAGCTCCTCTTTCTCCAAAATTCCCTTGCAGCACCCATTGTTTTGTTTTCCTGTGGGGAGAAGTAGCTGTGACACATTTATGGGAATGATCACGGGTACTTTTTCATGGACATGGCACGTGGAAGCAGCCAGAATCGCTGGAGAAAGCTGCTGTCTGCACTTAGCCAAAGGAAAAGGGGAATGAAGGTGCTGAGCTGGCCATTTATTTCACCATTTTTGGTGCAGATGAGGAGAAATCTGAGAGCTTGAACAGAGCCTCTGGGGATGGGAGGAAGCTGAGGATGAGGGAGATGACATTGCCTGGTTCTGCCATCCCTGATGGGACCATCCACGGGACAGCTCCAGCATCCCTGGCGCTAGGACAGGAGGAAGAGGACTGTACTCAACGCTTTCTTCACTGCAGCTTGTCCTGTCACTGAGGGTCACACTGCAGAACTTCTGAACTTCTCTGTTTGCAGACCTAAACCGTGGGGTTATCGTAAAAAGGATGAAAAAGCAGTTTTTTCCCAGTGCTCAGTTCCCGGGTTCCTGTGGCTGGGCCGGTGCTTGCCCTGCTCTGGAGCGTTGCTGTGGAGAGGCCAAGGGATGGAGATCCCAAGGGATGGAGATCCCATTCTGGCATCGTGCTCCGGAATAAACAGCCCTGGCTTCTCTAAACACACCCACACTTCATTTCAAAGTGGAGCAGGCCTGGCTCTGACTTCTGGCCGCTGCTGCTGCTTGTTGTGCCTTCCCTGCCAACTCAAATAAGCAAAAATCCCGTTCTATTGGGTGTTTTCTTCGGGGAGGGTGCTCAGCATCCCTGATCCCACAGGAGCGGGATGGATCTGTGCAAAGCAGGATGAGACCCAGCTCCCGTTGTGGGGCTGGGCAGCAGGATGGGGATGAACAAAACGCGCCACGCGTCGCGGCTCCCTGCAGACATCCCAGGGGATTCTGGGGTTGGAAACCATTCCCTCCCAGCGCTGCTGCCAGCGTGGAGAGCCCTGGCTGTATAAACAGCTCCCAGCAATAATCAGGACGCGGCCGGCGCAGCTGGAATTGCAATGAACATCAAAGCCCACGAGCACAGGCACTGCCAAGGCGTTTGTTGCTTGTTTGGGTGCAAAGGGTTTTACAGCTGGATTGTGCAGCCCTGGGTGGAGACTTGGAGCTGGCTGAGGGATTTATGATGGGAAATATGACTTTCTGCTCGTGCTGTCATGGGAAAGTCCCAGTTACCCACTGGAGCTGCAGGGCTGCAGAGGAGCACGTCGGAGCTGCAGCTGCGTTTGGCGCTCGGTGCTCGCTGCTTTCCGGTGAATTTTTCCAAAGGGTAAACAGGAGAATTTTGGATTTCTGCTTTCGGCAGTTGTTTTTCTGTGGGGTTAGGTGTGTCTAGACTGGCCTGGAGCCTTCTCTCGTGGCAGCTGAGATATTCCCAAAGCCAGCAGCTCACCCCATTTGCTCCTCAGCACAAAGAGAGGATGATGTCAACTAAAAGACAGGTGAATTTTAGGTGTTTCTGCTTTGGTATAATTTTTGACAATTGTAGACATCTAAAGCATGGTTTTTCCAGGTGCTGACCAAAGAGAGGGACTGACTTTTAACCCCCAAAATTTGCCAGGGTCTCCTATAGACACCTGAACCAGCTTTTGGAAAGGCTTCAGCAGGGTTTAGATCAGACTCAAGACTGTCTTATTATATCTCTTGTGGTGTCCAGCCCATGTTTATAGAGGGCTGGAGTCACTGGGGAGGACCTCTGACACTGGTGTGGAGTCACAGGGACTGGTCCTGTCCACTCAGAACTGCTGATGGGGAGGGACCATCTACTCCCAGTGACAAGGAACGCTGGACTTGTCCCTTCCCTGGCAGTTTTTGGGGGATGTCCCACCTGCAGAGCCCACGGGGCTGTGCTGTACCTCAGTGTCACCCTGTGCTTGAAAACACCTTCAGAAAAGAGATCCAGCAACCTAAAAATAGGCTTTTCAACTCAGATATTGGCACTTTTGTCAGGTGACCCACGACAAAAAAAATACCAGGTGCAGCTGTTTCCTGGGTGAAACACAGCAGCAGTGAGCAACACCCAGTTCTTAGGACTTCCACACGGAAAAAATCCTCTACTAGGAACCCTGGAAAGCAGAGAGCTCTGCCAAAGCTTAGGTCCTGTTTTATTAAGTGCCTAAATAAGGTGTCTCTGCCTTGAGAGTCTCACAGCAGACCAGGTGGGGTGGGAATTGTGGAGGAGAGAGAGGAAAAGTGTTGTTCTTCAGGCTGGATAACTGACAGCCTAAATCAGGGCTGGATCCACAGAAGTATTCAAGTGTCTAATTCCCAAATGGCATGGGGGGGTTGGCAACTCACTGCCAAGTGGTTCTGAATTGTAATGACTCAGTCAAAGTGTTATGGAAAGTTTACAGAGCCAGGAATTAATCCCGGATCTCATCAGCAATTAAAATTAATCGTTGCCTTCCTCTGCCCGTCCTCAAGGGCTGGGCCGGGGCCTGGGCATCCTCTCCAAGCATCACATTCCATGCTCCTCTCTGGTGAGGCAGTCTGGAAGCAGATCTTAGTGGGAGGCAATTAAAACCCACTTGGATGTAGAAAACAGCCCGGGAGACAAAGAGAGCGGGGAAGCTTCGCGTGTGGAGCGGCTCTGCTCCGGGCCCGTTCTTCCATGCAAAGGGCTTGTTCCTGGAAGGAAAAGCAGCATGGCTTTTCTCCTGGCTGCACCACCCCTGCTCCATCAGGCTGCTGCTCCATCACCCTCCCAGCTGCTCGCTGGTTCCAGTTTCCTCCTGACCTGCTTGTTTTAGAGCACTGTGTTTGCTCCTGGTGGTTGCAGTGCTGGGGATGTGGGTCCTGCCCTTCTCCTGGCTGTGCTGCTCCTCAGCTCTGGTGCTGGGTCTGGGATTTTGGAGGGGAAATCACTCCATGCCTAGTGCAAATGAAAAACGGGGGCACCAGAAATCCAGGCTCAATGGGAGCTGTACCCCAGCCTGTGCTTTTTGCCTACCTACAGGTTTTTAATAATATTATTTATTAGCAGAGCTCAAAGCACTTTACAGAGGAGACTTCCCAAGTTTCTTCCCAAACTGATTATTCTTTCCGGTAATTCTGAGATTCCCAAGGTTTATTTGAGTGCTGCTCTGTGGTGTTTGTGAGCCACCAGGCAGGAATGTGATCTGCTGGGACCAGTTCAGGAGACAAGGTGTGAAGGGGGCTGGTGGCAAAGAGATTTCTCATAATCCCTGTTCTTTCCACCTGCTTTTCTTTGGTGTCCTGGCTTGAGTGCCGGGAGAGGAGATGAAGGATAGCCCTGCTTGGAAGAGGTTCCAGTCTCACAGAAGCAACAGCTTCAGACCAGGTAAAGCACCTTGGCCTGACAATTCCTCCGAGTCCAGATTTTAGGTGAATCACCCTGGTGATATCACCCAGGTTTTATTCCCACATTTCATAACTCTTTATGTATCCCCCCATATCTCACATCCCCACAGCGTGGGCAGCAGGGGAGGGGGGATTCTGCCCCTCTGCCCTGCTCAGGTGAGACCCCACCTGCAGAGCTGCCCTCCTTCAGCTTAGGGACATTCCCCCTCATCCTGTCCCTCCCTCCCTTGTCCCAGGTTCCTCTCTGGCTCTCCTGGAGCCCCTTTAGGCCCTGGAAGGGGCTCTGAGGTCTCCCTGGAGCCTTCTCTTCTCCAGGTGAACACCCCCAGCTCTCCCAGCCTTCCCCCACGGCAGAGCTGCTCCATTCCTCTGACCATGCTGGTGCCTGCTCTGGACTCAGATGGGAGCTTCTCCCTTGTTGAGGTGGTTGGGTCGTGCTGGGTGGGCTCCTCTGGGTGGTGGGGCCAGGAGAGCTCCCAGCTGGGGCTGGGCCTTTGCTGGTGCTGCCCCAGCTCCCGTCTCCAGCCTGGCTTCCCAGCAGGAATGTTCCTGCTTTGGGACACTGGCAGTGATGCCTTAGGTTTTAACTTTTGTATTTTCAAATTCTGTACTGCTCAGAGTGTAACTCTGAAGTTCCTTGGAGCCTGTAATTCCTGCTCTCTCGTACTGGGCAGACAGAACAAAGCCTCTCCAGGCTTTGCCTTCAAGGACAGCCAGGCTGTTTTTAGGCCCAAAATGTGTAAACTAAAGATTCTAAGGGGGGCAAGCTGAGGGGCGTTACATCGCTAAACTGGGGCTTTAATTGGAGAATTAACCCTGATATGCAAATGATCCAAACCTATCAAAGTGTGAAGAACTCGTGACCTGGGGTCCATCTTGGGGTCCAATTTTTGGAAGCAGCCTCTGGCTCCCCCAGGGTGTACCTTGAAGGCCCTTCAAATAAATACCTGTCTTTATTCCCTTCCTCTTGTCTAGTCTCTGTTTCTAGGTGGCTGGAGGAGGCATCAGTTCCACCTCCTCCAAGGACACCTGTTGTTGACTCACCTATTGTAAATGGGACATAATTCCTGGAAGCTGCTGCACTCGGATCTGCAGAGTCACCGGAGGGGTTTTGTGTTACCGAAGGGAGCAGTTTGTTGTGCGAACAAACATTTCTCCAAACCACCTCCTGCTTTCTCTTCCTTGTTCACCACCTCAGGGCTGGGCTGGCCTCGCCCTTGGCCGAGGAATTTGCTTTAGGATGCCCTGGTTTGAGGATGCCAGTCTGGAATCCGGGTGCCTGTCCTTGACCTGCACCCCATCTTTTTGATTATATTGAAAATATGTCTCGAAATACATGTCTGGTTTTGAAATTCCACATTTCTCATGGCATTACCCATCCAGAGGCTGTGGCACAGATAAGGAGAGCAGTGGATGGAACAACAAGAGTGGGAAATCCTGCTGGGTTTTCATCAGCTTTGAGGAGGAATTTTTTCAGTGGAAATCTTTTGTCTGGAAAATGCCTGCCCATTGTAATGGGAAGGGTCCATAGGAAGAGGTTTGTTTGGACAAATTTTCTGCTAAGTGTTTCTGGGGGGAGGAAAAACGAATTGGAAATGTGCCAGACCTTCTCACTTCAGCAATTTCAAAATAACAGTTTGAACCTCCCTTTAGAAATAACCATGAGAATGGAGAGGTTTAATTTAGGAAATGATAAATTAATAAAATACTGAATTTGCACCAGGCAGAAGCAAAAAAGGTCTGTGTGGGAACAGGCAGGTGGTAATGTCCAGCCAAAGCTAATTCTCTGTCTCTTCAAGGTTGCCTCCATCTCCCCCAGGGCAGACAGCCTTGTTCCAGAGCCCCTAATTCCCTTTTCCAGCTGCCTGTGTGCCTGGAAATCAGCGGCATCAGGGACCCCTCTGCCCCTCTCACTAAGCTGCTACTTTGCCTTGTGCTGAAGCTTCCCCCAAGGGCTGCACCACCTCAGGGACTTGCCATAAAATTAAAAATGAAATTAAAAAGCCCTTTTGGAGCTGTTGGGTCAGTGCAGAAGAGGGAGCCAGGACACATTCCAGGGAAGGCCGGTGGTTTGGTGGGAGAGGTGTGACAGTGCAGTGACCATCAAGGGGGTGGTCCCTGCCCCTGATTTTAGACAGGTGGCTTTGAGAGGACAGAGTGATGCTCTTGGGACTGAAGGATTGAGGGTGGGATCCCATCCCCGGGTCCTGCTGGCAGCTGGAATTCTGGGCAGTGCCCCTGGGAGTCCTGCTCCGGGGATCTTGGCGTGGTGCAGCCGAGCCAGGGAAGGGGCCTGGCCTCTCTGTGGCATTCCTGTCCCATAAAAGCCCTTCCAAGTAGTTTTAAGAGGAAAAGCAGCATTCTGGGTGGGCATTAAGGAGTGTCACAGGGTGGCCAAGGGGCTCAAAGCCTCTTGATCTGATCCTTGATCCGATCCCAGGCGTACATCCCCCTCTGCTGAAGGCAGCAGTGTTGCTCTCTAATGAAGAGAGAAAATTTCCAATCCACATGCTCTTATTTCTTGGAATTATACAGCTACAAACGGAATTGGTTTCTATATTCTATGGAATGAGGTGATCTTTCCTTTCCAACACAAACCCTTCTATGATTCTCTGCCTTTTAAAAATCCCATTATTACCAGCACAGTGGCTGTAACCCGAGGCAACTTCTATGGTTTAATGATAAAACCTTGGAGTTGGAGACACATTATTTTATATTCCTTTGGATGTGTTCCAGCTCCCAGCTACTACAGCTGTCAGCAAGGCAAGAGGTGCCTGACAATGCAGGGAAAAGCAACCTGTCATCCTTTGGAGCAGGAAACCAGCTCCTTCATCCCACACCTCGACTCACACGGGAAAGAGAAGTTAAAGCAGAATTACCCCAAAGCAGCGGGATTATTACAGCAAGGACGAGGTGTGCTCTGCATGAGCCTTGCACGTGGGCTTTGTATTTAAATTAATGAGAGGAAAAAGTGCAAATAAAAAGTATTTTTGAGGAAAATAATGTCCTGTACATTTAAACATTCCACCTTTACTCTGATTTGACAAAAGCCACTTGCTCCAAACGCCTCGCATCGCAGCCCTCAGCAGAAACACTCCTTTCATTAACCAGGAAACAAGTTCTTCTATCCCAGCACTGCCAAACAAACCCTGTAAACCTGACAAAGCCACATTTTCCCAGCAGCCTGACTCCTGCCACCCCTGAGCTGACGGGCTGAGCTTCCCAGTGGCAGCTCCCACATCTTCCAGCCTCTGCCCGCTTCCCTTTGGAGCCCCCCGTGAAGCCCCCCAAATCCCCCCGTCCAGCAGCGCCTGGCGCTCCCCGGGGTGTGTGGAGCACTCACCTGGGAGCAGCAGGAGGAGCCAGAGGAAGGGATGGATGGACGGGAGCAGCATCTCCGCGCTGCTTTGTGGCTCGCCGAGCCTCTGGCCATGCCGGGAGGGACCGCGAGCAGCGATTCGCCCGCCCGGGCTGACTCTCGCACGGCTTCCTGTTAAAGAATAGGAGGAAACGGGCTGAATCCACAGGGGAACTGTGTTTTTCAGCCCATTATGGCCGGGGAGGATGTGAGACATCGCTTACCGGCGGCAGAGGAAACCTCGCCGAGCTTTGCCAGGGATTGGGCTCCTGGCACGGAGGGATGCCCTGCTCTGGGCCTCAGCGGCTTCCTTGTGCTGCTGGGGGTTTTGGGAGGTGTTTTATGTGGGGTAGGATGTGCCCTCAGGTCCCATCCCCCCCAACATGGGGGCTGTGTTGGGCCTCGATGGGGTGAGAGCTGCTGGAGGAGCCTCTAGGCCACCTGAGAGGGAGTTTCTTACACATCCATGAGGAATTTGGGAATAACTGCTGCTGTGGGGCCAGGGAAGCCCAGCAGCTGGATTTGCCCTCTATCCTGGGCCTCCCTGGGCAGCTCCAGTGAGTCTGGGCACTGGGACATGCCCCCTTTGGGATGGTGGCTTTGGGATGCTGTTCTTCAGGCAGCACAGCCTCCCTCCCTGCAGGACACACAGCCCTGCTGGGCTTGGACCTACCCCATCCCCAGTTCCTTGAGAATGGAAGGAACTGGAAAACTGGGCTGGTTCTGCCCCCATCCAACCAGAGGGGCTCAGGCATTTGGTTTCTTGGCCCTGATCTTGTGTTGTGCTGGTCCGTGCAGGTCCTGCCTGTCACGGTGTGAACTCCAGAGGTTCTGATTTATCCTGTGCTGGATGGCAATGGGTGTTTGGGGCAGGAGAAGGGTTTTAGTGTCCCCATGTGGGATAGGCTCCTGTGTCCTTCTCGGGGGGTCCATGTGGGTATTCCAGATGCAAAGCCACAGAATTCTGTCTCCTGGTCTGAAGGGCTGGTCCAGCCCCCTCCCACAGCCCCCCAAAAGCCACACAAAAACCTCAGCCAAAAGGCAAAGGAGCTGCTCCTTCACTGCATCCTTGCTTCCCACAGCTGGAAGACAGCAGCAGGACTGCAGGGAATGATCCCTGTGCATGGCACAGCTCCTCACCCTCTGTGGGTCTCTTCAAACCCCTCCAACCCCTCAGGAAAAGCTCCAGGCCCAAGGCTGATGGCCTCCACAGCAGCCTTTGCTGGGACAAACCCCCTGCCAGCAGCCTCCCCACCCTTTTGTCCCTTGCACAGATGTGATGCTCAGAGATTATGCTGTAGATTAAGGTTTTACTGAATCCTGAAATGAGTGCAAATACCCAGCAGCTCTCACACGCAGTTAAATCTCTTCTGGATGCTTGGCTGGATGGTGGAAAAGGCATTTCCCACCCCGTCCTCCCCACGTGCAGGAAGGACAGAGCCCAAATATTCACCCCAGCCTGCCTGCTGAGAGCCTGCAGGTAAGAGCAGTGGTGTTTTGGGGTGGAAGGGTGGGAAGATGTGTTTCGTAATGGCTAGAACTCCGGGGGATCCATATTTTCTGCTCTGGGATGTGCTCAAGGTCACTCCCAGTGGCAGGGGATGTGACACAAGGCATCCCCGGGCCAGGGGAATGTACCTGTGTGCCTGGAGGGCATCCCTGCAGCCTTGTGTGAGGGGAGGGATGTGCCAGCCCTGACCTGGCACTGGTTCCTGCCTGTGCCCCCCAGCAGGTCACACAATCCTTTAGGTTGGAAAAGCCTCCGAAATCATCGAGTCCAACCATTGCGCCAGAGGCCCAAAGCATCCAGAGCTCCCCATGGAGCATCCAGAGCTCCCCATGGAGCATCCAGAGCTCCCCACAGCCGTGCTGGCAAAGGGGACCCCGGCAGGGACAGTCACCCCTGGGCTGTGCCACCGCTCGGGCCAGGACCCTTCCAGCCCGGAGCCCGGCCTGGGCACACCGTGCCGGGCTGTGCAAAGAGCTCACGGGCAGAAGGGGCATTTTTCACCCCCGTTCCTTCGCCGCATGACATTTTTCACTCCCCGCCGGTGGCAGGAGGGAGGTTTCCTGCAGCCGAAGGGGGGAGGGAGGGTGCTTGTCCCCAGACAAAAGGGCCCTTGTCCCGCAGCGGGGACAGGAGGGTCGCGGGGCGCGGGCGGGGGCGGCAGCGCTGAGGTGGCAGCGGGCAGGGCCGGGGCAGCGCTGCCCCCGGGATGAGCCCCGGGGAGTCCCGGCGGCTGCGGGGCCGGGCCGTGACGTGGCAGCTTCCGAGGTGAGCCTGGCTGCACCTTCAGCGGAGAACCAGCCCGCAGCTCGTCCTGCTCGCCCTGCCGGCAGCTGCCAGCCCCGCCGCTGGAGACGATGATTCCCAGGCAGCAGGGACGCCCAGGTACCCCGTGGGGCTGGCAGGGCTCTCCTTCCTTCTTTCCTTCCTTTCCCACTGCCCCCTGCTCCCACCCGTGCTGGCTCCCACAGGATCTGGCGAGGGACGACTCGCGGGGCTGGGTCCCCGTGGGGTTTGGTCCTGGATCAGCACCGTGGGACTGGGGGGGAGAGGGGAGGGCGGAGGGCTCCCCACAAGAGCCAGGTGCGGTGTCCGAAGGTGCCCAGGACACGGGGATGCAGGGCATTGCCTCATCCTACAGCCCCAGACTTAACCACCAAAACTGATCCTGTGCTGGGAGCCCGAGGGAGGGAACGCTTATGGGATCATCCCATTCCCTGGCAGCTGCGAGTGCAGGCAGGAGCTGCGGGCTCCAGGGTGGGAGATAAGGACAGGGATGGGCTCTGCTCGGTGGTCACCCCCCGTGTCCCCGTCCCAGGTGACCCCACTGAGCCATGAACGCCTCGGTGCCCGGCAGCCAGCTGAGACAGCCCGAGCCCCAGGACGTGGCCACCTTCACCCCCGTCTCCATTGTCAAGAGCGTGACCAAGAGGTCGGACGCGCTGCCCATGATCTCGGTGATCGTCGCCATCTTCGTGCTGCTGGCCGTCTTCATCATCCTGGTGGTGCACTACGGGCCCCAGCTGCGCACGGTGCAGATCACCCTGTACCACGAGCCCATGCCCCAGCACATGGACAGCGGCGTGCTCCTCACGGACTGGAGGCAGCTGGATTCCCACGGGAAGCTGCCGGGCCGGGATCTGCCTGGCATGGACTCGGCTGGAGTGAGCTGCCACTGCTCCTGCAACCATCACCTTCCCCATGGGAGCGCTGAGCCCAATGTCATCGAGATCACCTACCTGTGACACGGCCCTGGCCCACCTGGGCAGGGCTCAAGGGACATGTCCCACTGGAAAAGCAGTGGCTGGGATGTTCGTGTATCCTGGGACCCAGCGCTGCCTGCACGGGGACCTGCATCTCCCCGGGATGTGTCTGGCCCAGGGAATGCTCAGCCAGGAGCTTCAGGGTCCCTGCAGTGACCTCAGAGGCTGCATCTCCCCAGGATGTGTCTGGCCCCAGGAATGCTCAGCCAGGAGCTTCAGTGACCCATCACCGGCCCCCAAAGTCCAGCCCAGGGGTGCTGCTGTCCCCAGGCAGGAGCTGGGTTCCAGCCCAGGCTCTGGGGCCAGCTCAGCCTACGTGGGGCAGCTTTAGCATCTCTTCTGGTTTTACCTGCCCTGGTTTTACCTGTCCCACGCTGCCTGGGAGTGGCCAGCAGAGCTGCCTTGGTCCTTGCCCCAGCTGGGGAGCTCTGGGGCTGTGCTCAGCCCCTTGGCAGCAGCTGGAAGTTGCATCACCTGGAATTGTTTTCCAGTGAAAGATGTTTCCACACGTGTAGTGTCCTCATTACGCTGCTGATACGGCACAGAGAAGTCTCCAGCCCCTCTTTGCCTCATACCACAGCCCCTTTTCCCCCACTGGGGGCTGGAACATCTTCCTGCCCCTGCCAGCCCCCTCAGCCCCTCGGGCAAACAGCCAGAGGAGAGGAGGGGAGAGGAGGCAGCTCCTGATTCCGTGTTGGGTGGAGCCAGTGACAGGGGACAACGTGTCCTGTCCCCAGTGGAGGTGGGTGAGAGAAGAGCGGTGACACAGCAGAGGCAAGAGAGGTGATAATGGCACATCACAGCTGGCTGAACATCTGGAGGTGCTGGCACCAGAGGAGAAGCTCCCATGACTCTGGGCAGAGCCTGCAGCATCTCTGCGAGGGGATGGGGAGACCTGAGATCAACTTCACTGTGGTCACCCTCACTGTGGCCATCTCACTGTCCCCATCACTGGCTGCTGTCCCAAGGAGGGAGCGATGGTGGGGTTGGCACTGTCACCCTCAGTGGGGTGGCATTGAGGTGGCTCTGTCACCCTGGAGAGGACCTTGTTGAGGTGGCACAGAGGGAGCAGGAGAGGTGAAACCTCCAGAGCCCTGCAGGCTCCTGGGGGTGTCAGACCATGGTCCCTGTCCAGCCCTGGGGTCTCTGCTGCTGGGATCTCTTCAGCCCTGGTTTCTCCTCCTGGGGTGGAAGCAGGACCTCGGTGTGTGCAGTGCCTGGGCAGGGAGCAGCCTCTGGGATCCCCCACAAGGATTTATTCTGCTGGACAGGCCCAGGAGTCAGAATGCAGCTCCCTCCTCTCCCTCTCTGGAAAAGCCAGGTCTGTGTCTGCCCTCAGATCCCTGGCACAGATCCCTGTGGGCACAGATCTCTGTGGGCACAGCCAGACAAGAGATGGGCTTTACCTTCTCCAGGTGCTGAAGGTATTCTTGACACGGCACATGCTTCAGGATCCCTCCTCTCACTTATTTCCAGCCCTTTTCTTGCTTTAAAGCTGGGTAGTGGTTGGACTTGCTGGGAACTTTTTGTCTCCACAATAAACGTAATTTATATTACTTTTTGGGAGGGTTGTTTTCTGTTTTGGTTTTGTTCCCATTTGTTTTCCAGGGATGATAGGGCATTATCAGCTCTCCCACAGCCGTGTTGGAGGAGATAAGGGCTGTCATTTCCATTGGAAACTGGGGAGTCCTGCTCCCCTTTGCATGTCAAAACAGGGCTTCGTTTGCAATGTGTACATCCCTAACAGCACCCCCCAGGAGATAATCACCTCGAGGGACTTCTCCTAATTAAGAATTCCTCCCTGTGAGGATGGTGAGGCCCTGGCACAGGGTGCCCAGAGAAGCTGTGGCTGCCCCTGGATCCCTGGCAGTGTCCAAAGCCAGGCTGGATGAGGTTTGGAGCAGCCTGGGACAGTGGAAGGTGTCCCTGCCCATGGCAGGGGGGGCACTGGGTGGGGTTTAAGGGCCTTTCCAACCCAAACCATTCCATGATCTCTTTAAATGACATCTGTAGGTTGTGATCACCCACACCAAGAGCTGGAAAAACCCCCATGAAACCATCACAAGATCTGCATTGGGGACCCAGAGAGGCTGCACCGTCCTCTTGGGGACATCAGCCAGTGTCACCCACCCAGGGTAAGGCAGCAGAGTTGTCCCCCAGCTTTGGTGGCTGTGTCACTCGGGCTCAGGGAGCAGCTCAGTCCAGCACACAGCCTTTAATCGGAGGAACAGGAGCTTTCCTGGCAGCTCCCTCTGAAGGACACCCACAGCAGGGAAACCTCGTGTTTAGAGAGAAAAGATTAAAAACGTCTACATATTAATAAAGAGAAAGATAAAATGGGTAATTATTGCTGGCACTCATTGATTTGCAGCCGCCGGGGACTCGTACAGGTCTGATTGATGTCACAGTGTGCCGTGGCCCCGATCCATCACTCACCCTGAGCAGCACAGGGAACCCACCCTGGGCTGGTTTTCAGGTGTTTTGGGGTGTCAAACTAAAATCAAATAGAACTGGCAGTGAATGGTGGTGCTGAGGGAGCTCCAGTGTCCCCAGGTTTGCTCCGTGCTCCCATCCTGTCAGCAGGACATGGCCATCTCTGGAAAGATCCAGCACCGAAGCCCCAGCCTTGGGGAGCTCTTCCATGTGTTTCATTTGCAAACAGAAATTTCGATACAAGCTTTTAGAGCACAGGAAAGAAATTACTGTAAGACTCAGAATAGCAAATTAAATCATACAAGCGAGCGACAATATGCTGCCAGCTTTCTCCTCCAGAAGGACATCAAGGGTTAGATCTCAACTCACTGCTTTCTCCCACACAATAAAACATCATTTTTACAGCTTCTCCTCGTTTCTCTTTGGCCGGCTCTGCCTCTCTCTGCTCACAGAATTGCTTTTTGTAGCACCGGGCTTTGTAAAACACGTCAGGGTCCTGGAGCAGCAGAGCCGTGCATGACATTACCATAACATTATTCCTCTCTATTCAAACATCCAGCCTGGCCCAATTTACTTCACTTACAACTTTCTTCCCCTCCTTAATAATAATCCTTTCATGAGCACGGAGCAACAATAACTCTCCTTATCGTCCCCTCTGCGCAGGGCAGCTCCTGGAGCACGGCAGGCAGGAGCTGCTTTGCTTTTGCCTGGGGAAGCTTTCAGGAGCTGCTGCATCGATAATTAACTCTATCCTCATCAGGGATCACCTGCACCCCCTTCTGTTTCCTTCCTAATAAAGGTGTTGCCCTGCAGGAGGGGAGGCACCTTTATAACCCCCCCCAGAGGAGGGTTTAGTGGGGGGTGTGTTACAGCGGGGTTTGGGGAAAGGCTTTGCTCGTGATGCTGCAGTTGCCTAAAATCGTGTAAAACCGAGGAAAACACCCCGACATTGTGCAAAACCGAGGGAAACACCCGAAACCTGTGCCAAGCTGAGGGAGGCACCCAGAACACCCACCGAGGATGGAGGGGAGGCGGCTGCGGCATCACCGGAGCCTCCCTGCGGGGCTGGGGGTGCGGAGCCCCCGGGACCCGTGCGCTGGGGGGGAAGGGTGAGGGTGGTCGCAGCCCCTCTGTGGGGAGAGCCGGGGGGCTCTGCACCCCCTGCCCCTCGGGCAGCGCCGGGGACAGGCGGGGCCGGCGGCGGAGCGCAGCGCGGAGCTGCAGTGGGCTCTCGTGGCGGAGGGACCCAACTGCAGAGCGCGGGCACGGCCTCGGCAGGCACCGGGAGCTCCGGGCAGGCAGCGCTGGAGCAGCCCGCAAGGACAGCCAGGGATGCTTGGCTGTGCTGAAGGATGAGCAGCCCGAGCCAGGCTGGAGCGGGTGGCACGTGGAGGTCACCTTCGGCCAGCGTCACCTGCTGGCTTTACGGAGATGAGCTCAGGGAGAGCCAGACCCCCTGAGAGAAGGTGCCTCCACCTCTTGCAGAGCTCTGCACCTGGTGTGAGAGGGGGAATCACGTCCTGCCTCCCGAGAAAGGGCCCCAGGAGCCTCCCAGGTCGCTGCAGGCAGGTGGGGAAGGTTCTGGGCTCCCTCAGGGAGGGATTGTTGTCCTGCTGAAAAGGGAGTGACACTTCTAGGGGAGCAAAGGCTGCCTTTGAAGGGCTGAAAATTCATAGAATCACAGAATATCCAGAATTGGGACCCACAAGCATCATTGATCTAGCTCCTGGCCCTGGACAGACACCCCAACAATCCCACCCTAGGCATCCCTGGCAGTGCTGTCCAAATGCTCCTGGAGCTCTGGCAGCCTCGGGGCCGTGCCCATTCCCTGGGGAGTCTGTTCCAGCTCCGGGATAAACCCCGTGATCCCTGGGGAATGCTGAGAAGCAGCCGTGCCTGTGCTTGCTCCATCTCCGTTTGCAGCCAGGAGGAGCCCATCCCTCCTCAGGGTCCATCCTGTGTCCATGGCCATGGTGTCCTGATCCTCGGACACCGTTTCCCACCCCATGGAGCAGCTGTAGAGCAGAGATGAGACCAAGTCCTGCTCCTCTGAATGGCCCACAGGGTATGGTAAGCCCTGAGCACCCCAATGAGGCTCAGCCTCTGGCAGGGGGAAGCCATTCCCTGTGTCCTGTCCCTCCATCCCTTATCCCAAGTCCCTCTCCAGCTCTCCTGGAGCCCCTCTAGGTGCTGGAAGGGGCTCTAAGGAGTGCCTGGAGCCTTCTGCAGGTGAACACCCCCCAGCTCTTCCAGCCTGTCTCCATCAGAGAAAATCATTAGATTTGAAGAAGTCTCTTCCCTCCCACTGGAAGCTGCCCTCGGCTCCCTGCTGTGTTGTGGCACAGCTCCTGGTCCCAGACTAACACCGTGGCAGCCCAAAATGACAAAGTTTGAAGATCTCCAGCTGTGCAGCGGAGCTCGAAATAGCCTGGTGGTGCTGCTCTCTGCCCTGTGATGGACAGGGAGAGCGGTGCCTCCAGCACAGCTCTGCACCCCTGGGAGCTCAGGGTGTGCCCGTGTCCTGCTCTGGAGCCTGGGGAGCAGCTGAGCTGCAGAGGAGCCAGGTTTGCACTCCTGAAAATGGCATTTCCAGCTGCTCTGGGCACCGACAGCAGCAGGCAGGAGCTGAAGGAAGCACTGCACACAGTGAATGTATGAAGCACTGCAGTAATTGGATGTGGCTGAGGCTCTTTCTGAGCTTTAAATGAAAGGGTTCAGGTGCAGCCTCAACCTTGGTGGGGGAATTTTGTGCTCACAGGCACCACATTGTCCATGGAGGTCCTGCAGCACGTTGGAAGCTGCTGGGGTGTGAACAGGAAACAGGAGGAGACACGTTTTGTTTTTAGCACCAGATCTCATTTTCCTGCCTGTGCTTCTGGCAAGTCTCAGCTCGACCCCGTTTTTCTTCCCTATTTTCTTGCAGCATCACTTTGTCCATCTCCCTCCCCAGCACTGATTTGCAGCTCAGCGATGCTTGTGCAGCAGCTCCTGCCAGCTGGGAATGTTCTGATGGCTGGGGGTCACAGGCCTGGTCCGTGGGGATTTATTCCTGAAGAATCATAAATAATTCATTTATTCATTCACTCCAGCTCCTCCTGGGCAGGCCAGAGCTGTCACCAGTGCTGGGATCGGTACAGCCAGGCTGGGGACAGTGCTCAGGGCGTCACAGCCCAGTGACAGTGACTTCTTCTCCCAGCCTTCCCCTGAGCAAACTGGTGCTCAAAATCCCACCTGGTGCCTGTCTATGGGGAGAAAAAGGAGAGGTTTGGAGGTTTGGAATCCTCCCAGCTGAGGGGTGGGGACAGCAGCAAGCGGGGTCTGGCAGGTGGGTGCTGGTGTGGGGGGAATTCACCTCCTGTGGTGTCTGATGGGTTAAACACGGGGCACTCGGGGACATTGGCTTGTCCTGCAGTGGGATTGGGAGGTGATGAGACAAGGAAACCCCACGCAGGGCTCCTCGGGGAACCCCCCAGCCCTGGGGTATCGCATTTATTTCCTGTTCCTTGTGATGTCCCAGCGCGGTTCTTCTGTTCTGCTCCATCCCTGAAAAAGAAAAGCATTAAAAAACCGCGAGGTGGAGGGATAACCTTCCCAGCAGAAGGAAGTGGCCTTCCCACCTCCCCTCCCGAAATCGGGGCACGGGCTGGGAGACATCCGGCTTTCCACCCGCGGGCAGCGGGCGAGAGGGAGCGAGCGGGAGGGAACGGGAGGGAACGGGAGCATCCCTCCGGGAGAGCCCCGGGCTGCGCGGGAGGAAGCGCGAGCACAAAGCCGGGAAATGACTTGGCAAAGGTCACCTGGAGCTGGGGCCGAGCCCAGGAATAGCACCGGGGCTCCGGCCACCCCCCGCGGCACCATCCCCTCCTCCCGCTGTGCTGAGCGGTGGCACCGACCCAGCTGAGGGGACGGCTCGTGTGGCACTGGAGTGGGGTTGGTTTTGTTGCTCTTTGGGGCATCAAAATTTACCATAATAAAGAAAAGGGATGACAGCAGCGATGCAGGAGCCTCACCTGGGAAGACGAGAGCTGGGAGGGATGGGAATAGGTTGAGGGCACAGGGGGTGCCCATCAAGGCTGGAAAAGCAGGAGGAGAGGGCGAGGTGGTCACAGGACACCAAAGGCTGCTGGAGGCTGCCTGGAAGGTGTGGGGACACAAAGGTGATGTGGCTGGTGGGGCCCCAGCCACACCTTGAGGATGCTCCACAGCAGCCAAGGAAAATTCCACACGACCCTCCCTGTCCCGAATGCCTTCAGTCACCTCGAGACCAAAGGAAACCCAGCCTGGGGTCCGGGGCTCTGCAGGCTCAGGAGGAATACATGGAACAGCTTCAGGCTGTGCTACCTGTGTGTGCACAGCTGGCCAGCTGTGGCGATACCGGTGCAACAGCTGGGCAGCCTGAAGGTGGGGGCTCAGGGTGAGGTGCTGAAATAAGGCCAAGAAGGGGTTTGGTGGTGCAGGAGTGACGCCAGGGAAATCAGTGCTGAGCCAAGCTGGGATGGAGCACATGCCAAGACAGGGAGTGGCCGGGACAGACGGATGCAGGGATGGGGAGAGGCCGGAACGGACACAGGTCGTGTCTGTCAGCTCCTCCCTCCTTCCCTCGTGCCCTCCCGGCTGTGTTTGGTGTGGCCTCGCTCCCGCTGATTCACCAGCTCATTTTGGTGCGTCCAGCTGGAATTGGTGACACCATCAAAAGCATTGTGCTGGGAAAGGTGACTTGGGCACATCGCCCTCCAAAGACAGAGCGAGGAGCGGAGATTGCACTTGGATTTAGGCAGAATGGGAATAAGTCAAAGTCTGAGATGTTACCGTGTGGGAACAAGGCTTTGGGTCAGCGCAGGAGCAGGAGTCCATCACCTCTTCCTGAAGCATGAGAGGTTTGTGGTGGGTCAGGGGCTGCAGGAATCACACCTTCTGGGCAGTGTGCTCTGCAGGTGACAGCGGTGACAGTCCCTGCAGGATGGGATCGGAGGGCACTTGCACACCCTGTCGCAGCTGGGCCCGTGCCGCCCCACGAGCCCCCACCCCGCCCCGCATTGTACCAGCCCGGTCCTCCCTTTTCCTGTAGGTGGGGTTTCCATAGGATGTCGGCCGGTCCATCCCCAGCCCGGCCAGCCGGCCGGTGGCTGCTCCCGGGACGGTCCCTCCGCTCCGGGCTGTCCCAGCCCGGGGGGCACCCGGCTCCCGCGCTGTCCCCCGGTGATGGCAGCGCGGGGGACAAACGCCAGCCCTGCTTGCCATTTCCCCTCTTTTCCCAGCGCTGGCCGGTGCCCACGGCACTCGGAGATGGGCGAGGATGCCGAGGCCCTGCGGTGGCCGTGAGGACTGTCCGGGGATGCGGTGGCCGGCGGGACAGCCCATGGCAGCGCGGCGGGGCCGCGGGGGCTCCGCCAGCGGCGTGTTCGGGCTGAGCCGCTCGGCGCTGCAGCTGCCGGCGCTGTGGTGGTGGTACCTGTTCCTGAGCGCCGATGCCCAGGAGGTGGCCACGTTCACGGTGCAGTACCGGGTGCTGGAGGAGGTTCCCCCGGGCACTGTCATAGGGAGCCTGGCCGAGCACTTCGAGGGCGGCGAGAGCGGCGAGGCGGCGGAGACGTTCCAGCTGATGGAGACCCCCGGGAGGTTCCCGCTGCACGTGGGCAGCGGGGATGGGGTGCTGAGCACAGCTGGAAGGGTGGACAGGGAGCAGCTGTGCCGGCACAGTGATCCCTGCTGGGTGTCCTTCGACGTGCTGGCCGCCCAGAACCCGGCCCTGATCCACGTGGAGGTTCAGGTGATGGACGTCAACGACAACGCGCCGCGGTTCCCCACGCCCGAGCTGGAGCTCGAGATCTCGGAGAGCGCATCCCTGCGGACACGGATCCCACTGGATCGAGCCCTGGATGCCGATGCCGGCCCCAACGCCCGCTGCTCCTATGCCCTCTCCCCCAGCGAGCACTTTGCTCTGGAGGTCGTCTCCGGCTCCGATGGGACGAGGCACGCGGAGCTCGTTGTGGTGAAGGAGGTGGACCGGGAGCTGCACTCCTCCTTCGACCTCGTGCTGACGGCCACTGATCACGGGGAGCCACCAAAATCAGGTACTGCTTTGATTAAGGTCATTGTCCTCGACTCCAATGATAACAGCCCCGTGTTTGCAGAGAGCTCCCTGACGGTGGAGGTTCGGGAGGATGCCCCGCCCGGGACCCTCCTCGTGACGGTCACGGCCACTGACCCTGACCAGGGTCCCAATGGGGAGATCGAGTACAGCCTGAGCAGGCACGCGCCCCCCGAGGTGCTGAGCACCTTCAGCATCGACGCCCGCACGGGCAGCATCCTCCTGAGGCTCCCTCTGGACTACGAGGAGACCCACGCCTACGAGCTGGACGTGCAAGCGCGGGACCTGGGCGCCAACCCCATCCCGGCGCACTGCAAGGTCCTGGTCAAGGTCCTGGACGTCAACGACAACGCTCCCAATGTCCACGTTACCTGGGCTGCGCGGGTGCCCGTGCTCTCCGAGGCCCTCCCCAAGGACAGCTTTGTGGCCCTCGTGACTGCCAGCGACCCCGACTCGGGCAGCAATGGGCAAGTGCTCTGCTCCCTCAGCCAAGGGTACGAGCACTTCAGGCTGAAGAGGACCAACAGCCACAGCTTTGCGCTGCTGACCAACGCCTCGCTGGACCGCGAGCGGCGCGCCGAGTACAACCTGACGCTGGTGGTGCGGGACATGGGGGACCTGTCCCTGGCTGTGCTGAAGCACCTCACCATCTGCATCAGCGACGTCAATGACAATGCCCCGGCCTTCGAGAAGGCCGCCTATGAGGCTGCTGTTGCCGAGAACAGTGAAGCACCTGCCTTCCTGCTCACCGTCCGTGCCACCGACCCTGACCTGGGCTTCAATGGGAAAGTCACCTACAGGATCCCGGACCCCTCTGCTTTGGGGCTGGTCTCAGTCGACCCCACCACTGGGGACGTTTTTGCCCTCCAAGCTTTTGATTATGAGCAGGTGAGGAGCCTGGAGTTCCTGGTGACCGCGGAGGATGGAGGGCATCCCAAGCTGGCATCCAACATCTCCATCAGGCTGGCTGTGCTTGACCGGAATGACAACGCTCCCATCATCACCACGCCAGCGCTGGTGGGAGGGGTGGCCACGCTCTCTGTCCTGGTCAATGCAAACACCGGGTGCTGCTGGGTGGTCCCTGGCAATGGGAGCACCCAGGGGGCTGCGGCAGTGACCAATTCCACACTGGTGTCGTGCCCTGGCAGTCCCTTCCTCTTCACCATTGTGGCCAGGGACGTGGACTCTGGCATCAACGGGGCTCTCCGGTATGATCTGGTGGGTGGGGATGATGCTGGGCTCTTCGTCCTGGACCCCCTCCTGGGGCAGGTGTCCCTCAACACCAGCAATGCCAGCAGCCTGGCCGGCAGCCAGCGGGAGCTGCTGGTCCGGGTGAGTGACCAGGGGGACACCCCCCTGCACACCCTGGCCCGGCTCCGCTTGCTTTTCCGGCACCACGGGGCCTTCTCCAAGATGTCAGGCCAGGATCCTGGTTGGCTGAGCCTCTCCGTGGTGGTGGTGATCTGCCTGGCCGCTCTCCTGGGCGGGTGCCTGCTGCTGCTGGCGCTGACCCTGTCCCTGCGCAAGAAGGACAAGAAGGATGGCATGGCCTACAACTGCCGCGAGGCCGAGGACGCCCGCAGGCAGCAGCAGCTCAAGAAGCCGCACAGGCAGATCCAGAAGGCCGACATCCACCTGGTCCCGCTGCTCCGGGGCCGCCCCCGGGAGCCCGAGCCCCCCCTGCCCTGCCCGGAGGAGCAGCCTGGCACAGCCACCCCCATGGCCATGGGGTCCCCACAGGCTCCCCTCCACCTCACCCCCACCCTCTACAGGACCCTGAGGAATCAGAGGACACAGAAGGACTCAGAGGAGCAGCAGGGTGCCTTCGAGCTGCCCGTCCTGCAGCGCCGGCCCTGCCAGCCCCACAGACCCAAACACGCGGTGAAGGAGGCTGGGAGCCCCCCTGAGGCACCGCTGCACGGCAAGAGCTTGGTGAAGCCACCCATGGGAGAGCCCCAAGTGCCACCCGAGCAGCCTGTGGGTGCGGGGGCACCCGGGCAGCCCCAGCCCCACCAGCAGATCCTCAGGAGCCTGGTCCGGCTGTCGCTGGTGGCCCTGGCGGAGCAGAGCCCCACCGGGGAATTTGCGATGGAGTCGCCCCCAGTGCAGGTAGGAGCTGCCCCGGGGGGTGTGGACACCCCCAATCCTTCCTTGCCTGGCCTTGCCCACCCTGGGGTGGTGGGAATGTGCAGCCTGATGGTCTTTGGTCGGTCTCTTCCCCCAGCCCTGGGCAGTGATGCCTCGATGGCCTGGGTATGATGAACACCCCCCTCTCTCCCCCAGGCAGGGTGACCCCAGCAGGACACTCGGGAGCGGGGCTGTCACAGGGAGAAGGGGACAGTCCTGTGGGCAGGGAAGAGCAGGAGGGTGCAGGGGGAGAGCTCGGGGCCAGGTGGGCTGCCCAGGGCTTGTTTTTCCCCCGGTGTGGGGATGCTGAGCCATCTGCAGGAGGAGGAAACGCTATAAAAAGGCCGGGGGGGCTCGGAGGGACGTCCTGGCAGGAAGCAGCTTGAGTGGCCAGCCCGGGGCTCAACAGGCTTTTCCTGCCTTGCAGCAAATCTCCCAGCTGCTCTCCCTGCTGCACCAGGGCCAGTTCCAGCCCAAAACAAACTACAGGGGAAACAAGTACACGGCCAAGAACGGCAGCAGGTAAGGCTGGCTCCCAGCACTTCCCTTCCCCACGCCCCCTTCCGCTGCTCCAGCCCCACCAGTCCAAAGCCTCCGAGGGCAGGAGACACCAGGGCAGAGACACAAGGGAAAGGCTCATCCCCTGGGATTGGAGGTTCTCCCTTCAGGGAATGGCTCTGCTCCTTTGGTCCTGGCTCCCAGTGGTATCCAGCTGCTCTTTGCCTCCTTCCTGGAGCACCTTTGGCAGGTCCCTCCATATCCACATGAGCTCCTCCGTGGCCATGAACCATCATCCCTTGCCAAGATCTCCGATGGTTCTGGGTGCTCAGGAGCACAGAGGGGCCCAGCTCTGGAGGCAGCAGCACAAGGATGAGTGTTCTCATGGCTCTGGGCACTTTCTTAGTGCCTGTCAACATGAGTTTGGGACACCTGACCCTGTGCCAGGGGCCAAAGGAGTGAGGAACTGCAGCAGGGCTGGAAACACCGAGATATCCGAGGTGTGTGCCAAAGATATCCCCAAACTTCACCATGTTCCCATTAAATGACACTGCTGAGCTCTGGGTGCACACTCCTGAGGGTGCCAAGGCTTCATCCCTGCTTTGCCACATCCCCCTGTCCCCACCTGCCCAGGCCAGGGGCAGACACAGCTTTCTCCACCTTTCTCCCCTGCAGCTGCAGAGGATGGAGAGGGAGGGAGAGCAGCTCCAGGGCTTCTGGGGCAGAGCTGCAGGAGGGAAGCTCCTCTGAATTCATGGATAGGCCCCGTCCCTGGAAATGTTCCAGGCCAGCTTGCACGGGGCTTGAAGCACCCCGGGATATTGGAAGTTGTCCCCGGCCATGGCAGGAGTGGAATGAGATGATCTTTAAGGTCCCTTCCAACCCCTCTGTGGTTCTTTGATCTTGCTGCAGAAGGGTAAAAACCCTCTCAGGCAGGAAATGTGGAGCAAAACCCCAAAACTCATTAACTGATGGGCACTCAAAATGCCTTTGGTTCTGAGAGTGATGCACAGGAAGGGTGCCCAGGGCCCCTCTCCGGGGCATTTTGGGGGGATAGAGACCCTTCCAAGGGCTCATTGGGGCAGGGCTGTGCTGGGGGCTGCAGTGACCTGGGTGTTGTGACCCCTGGCAGGGCTGCAGGGCTGGACACGGGGCTGGACACGGGGCTGGACACGGGGCTGGACACTGACTGCCTGAGCACCAAGGACAGCGGGCACGGCGAGAGCGAGGCCGGGGACCGCGACTCCGACAGCGCCTTCGAGCTCTCGGTGCAGCAGCTCGTGGGAGAGGAGCTGGAGACCCTCCTGGAGCCACAGGCAGGTGAGGTGACCTCGCTACAGGGACAGGGTGGGGCTGGGGGGCTCCAGCAGCGGGATCTCCTCAGGTAACACACCCTAACCCCAGCCAGCACAGGGCACATCGCACCTCCTGACGTGGCTCTGGCAGGGGCAGTGCTTGGGGCAGCACGTCTGGACCATCCTTTGGGACCAGGCACAGGGGCTGGCTGAGCTTCACGTTGGATTTTTCCATGTGTTTGTGGCTGCTTTTCCCTGCCATGGACGTGTCTGCTGTGGTTTAGGGTTTAGTGAAGTGTGAGCTTGATCTGTGTCATTGCTGAGGGGTGAGGTCCAGTTTCACACTGCAGCTGGGGAACTGCTTCCCATGCTGGCCTGAGCCCTCCCTTCATGGTGTGCTGGTCCCTGCAGAGTGAGAAAGGTGGGCACCTGTCCTTGTCAAGCCCCTCAAGATGTTATGTACCCTCAGAGCCCCACTGGGCTCCTCTTCCCTCTTCATCTCCTGTGACCAACCTAATTTTAGTGTATCTTTTTTGAGATGTGTGACCAGAATTTTGTGCAGTGTTTAGGACCCACTGGGGGTACAAGGAGGTTTTCTGCTTTGTTCCTCATTCCTGTCCCGCCCAAGCTCCACGCTGAGCTCTGTTCGTGGTGACTCCCAAATCCCTCCTCTGCATGGAGGGAGAGCCATCAACACGACAGGTTGTTGTTCCCTGGGACAGTTATCCGACAGTTGGTGACACAGGAATTCACCAGCCACTTTTTGCTTGTGGCACTCAGCATTATCAGGTCCTTCAGCCACCCTCTGCTTTTGGGTGTTTTAGTGGAGTCAACACCAACATTGTCCCCTTTCCGTGTCATTTGTCACTGTGCTGAGCAGATACTCTGGGACTCTGCTAATGACCTCCCTTGGTGGGGAAGATTAATTATTCCTACCCTCACTTCCCAGCTTTTAACACGTATTAGTCCCTGCAGAACCTGGCTGTAAATTCAGGCACAGCTCAGGTCCCCTGCAGGCCTGGCTGGTGCTGTTTCACCACCTCAGGTGACCTCTGCCATCACAGAACTGAATCCCAGAATGGTTTGGGTTGGAAAGGGACCTTAAAAATCATCACATCCCTCCCCCTGCCATGGCAGAGACACCCTCCATGAGACCAAGGTGCTCCAAGTCCTGTCCAGCCTGGCCTTGGACACTGCCAGGGATCCAGGGGCAGCCACAGCTTCTCTGGGCACCCTGTGCCAGGGCCTGCCCACCCTCCCAGGGAACAATTCCTTCCCAAAATCCCATCTAACCCTGTCTGTCAGTGGGAAGCCATTCCCCCTCATCCTGTCATTTCAGGCCCATGTCCAAAGTCATCCAGGACTCTTCATCCAGCCCTTCCACATTTCCAGAACACAATTCCCCATCTGACAATGTCAGGTGGTTCCTTTGGGAGCAGCAGCTCTGTGGCTCTCTCTGCTGAGCCTTGCACAGAAGGATTTCTCTGAATCTGCCTGTGCTGGATTCACCTTCACTTAAAAACCCCTGTCACCATTTCCACCTCCCCTCCCTCTGATCCCGCATTCATTTGAAGCAGTAGTTAATGAACAGCAGCTAATAAACCAGGCAATTTCATATCTGAGTTCCTCTGGCACTCCGGGGTGAATACCATCTGGGCCTGACATTTTCTACATGTTCCTTTTATTGATTTGTTCTAAAAATCTCCTTTCCTGGCATTTCAATTTGAAAGAGTTGGGCTGACTCATGTCCTGTAGCAGAAATTTCATTGTGGAGCCTCTGTGCTCGTCCACAGAAGAGAAACTCATTGAGCTTTGCTGCTGGGGTGGTTTGAATTCCAGAGCTGGGCATTTTTGGTGCTCTTCCTTAAGGACAGAACCTGCTGCTTCTCCCCCTTTGCCTCCCTGCTCTTTTGTTCCAGTAAGGAGCAAATGAAGGAAAGGCTGAGACCTAAAAGCTTCCTTGGATTCCAAGGTCCTGCAGCCAAGAGCAGGAAGCAAACAGGAGCCCAGCTCCATCCCAGGTGCACTGACACACCCTGATCCCAGGAAAGGGACGGGTGGACCTGCCCAGCAGCTCTGCCTGCATCCAGCCCTGCCCACACAGGGAGCATCCTGGAAAACCTGGGCTATGGTGAGGCTGATCCATGGAGCACCATCTCCCATGATTCTTGGATCTGACAGGAAAAAAACCCTTTTGCCAAAATCCTGGAATTCCATAGGATCATTAGGGCTGGAAAAGCCCTCTCAGACCACTGTTCCCCAGCACTGCCAGGCCCACCCCAGACCCATGTCCCCAGTGCCACATCCCCACTCCTGGGATGATGATTCCACCCCAGACCCATGTCCCCAGTGCCACATCCCCATTCCCAGGATGATGATTCCACCCCAGACCCATGTCCCCAATGCCACATCCCCACTCCTGGGATGATGATTCCACCCCAGACCCATGTCCCCAGTGCCACATCCCCACTCATGGGATGATGATTCCACCCCAGACCCATGTCCCCAGTGCCACATCCCCACTCCTGGGATGATGATTCCACCCCAGACCCATGTCCCCAGTGCCACATCCCCACTCCTGGGATGATGATTCCACCCCAGACCCATGTCCCCAATGCCACATCCCCACTCCTGGGATGATGATTCCACCCCAGACCCATGTCCCCAGTGCCACATCCCCACTCCTGGGATGATGATTCCACCCCAGACCCATGTCCCCAATGCCACATCCCCACTCCTGGGATGATGATTCCACCCCAGACCCATGTCCCCAGTGCCACATCCCCACTCCTGGGATGATGATTCCACCCCAGACCCATGTCCCCAATGCCACATCCCCACTCCTGGGATGATGATTCCACCCCAGACCCATGTCCCCAGTGCCACATCCCCACTCCTGGGATGATGATTCCACCCCAGACCCATGTCCCCAATGCCACATCCCCACTCCTGGGATGATGATTCCACCCCAGACCCATGTCCCCAGTGCCACATCCCCACTCCTGGGATGATGATTCCACCCCAGACCCATGTCCCCAATGCCACATCCCCACTCCTGGGATGATGATTCCACCCCAGACCCATGTCCCCAGTGCCACATCCCCACTCCTGGGATGATGATTCCACCCCAGACCCATGTCCCCAATGCCACATCCCCACTCCTGGGATGATGATTCCACCCCAGACCCATGTCCCCAGTGCCACATCCCCACTCATGGGATGAAGATTCTGCCACTTCCCTGGGCAGCCTGTCCCATGCCAGCAGGGAGTGCTGAGGCTGTAGCTGGGTGGGTTCCTGCTGGCCGTACCCAAAGAGGCTGCTCTGTTCCAGGGGTGCCAAACCTTCCCCAGGAGCCCAGACCTTCCCTCAAAGGCGGCCGAGTGCAGCCGCCGGCGCTGCCGGGCTCCTTCCTCCTCTCCCAAACACAAACAGAGCCGTGGACTTGCATCCTGAGCGGGAGGAAGGAAGCACTGCTGGTGCTCAGGAGGATCCTAACAGCTGGCTGAGGCTGGCTGGGCCTTTGTGCTGTTCCCAGCGGGGGGACTGCAGTCCCAGGCAGCTCTGGGATTGTTGATGCTGCGGGATGAACTCCCAGCACCGTCTGTTCGCTGCGATCCCCCACCGGCCCAGCGCAGCACTCCCAGCAGCAGATGAGAGATAGAACTTTATGGATGATAAAAACAACCCCTGCTCCCCAAACACCATTAAAACAAAGCAGTAAAGAGTTATTGGTCAAATTAAACATACCTAATGATGAGGTTTCATGGCCATGGGACCGTCAGCCCAGCTCTCCCTGCAGAGAGCAGACCAGTTGTGCCCTGCTCCAGAGCTGAGGCAGCCAAATGCTCAGGGAATGAAGTGGCTTCTTGCAGACCAGGGAGGAGAACGCTGCATGTTTTACAGCAAAGCCTGCAGCACGCTCGGGTGAGGTCTCAAGGAGCAGTCACTGCGACTCAAACACTGAGAGTGCAGAGAGAAACCCTGCATGTGAAGCAACACAAAGGAATTTGGGGGCTTCAGCTGAAACAAAAATCTGAGGGCTGTACCTGCCCTTCTCTCCTTACCAGGCTGGAGTCCCAGCTCTCATCCCCAGCCCATCCCAGGGCAGTTGTTTTCCAGAGGAAAGGCCCAATTGCTTGGTTGGCTGAGGAAGGAGCCCTGTCTCAGTCACTGACTGCAGATCCCATGTCCCAGCTGTGGCAGGGTATTGATTATCCTCCGGAATGAGCAGGATAAGAGCATTGGAATGGGGACCCTCCTTTCAGATGCCACTTTTTATGTCAGAGCCACACAATTCCTACAGTGACACCAGCCCTTGCTACCGTGGGACTTCTGGGTTTTGTTACCAGTGAGGTTTTGCTGCTCCCCAAACCTTTCCCAAACTGAGTGGTTGCTCTGAAACTCCCCGAGGTTCTGGGATGTGCTTTGGGAAGGAACAGTGAGGGGCTGGAATGCAGCCTCTGTGCGCCACAGCACGGACTCTTGTTTACCAGCTACCTCAAAAAGCAAGAATCCCCGTTTCCCTTCCTGCTGTCTGACGGGGAAGCTATTCCAGGCTCGCCCTGCTACGGGGTCCTTCCTTTATTTTCCAGGAGATGTTTATTCATGGACAGTTATAATCACTTCTTCTCTTGCCAACACTATTTTAAGCCTAAAGATTTCCTCTGCTGGTCCTTATCTCCTCAAAATAATGACAGGTTGCAGTCAGATCCCTGGAGAGCACTTGCTTCCTTAGGAGCAGCCACCCCCACCTCTTGGGGTCTCCATTGTGTCAGCCTGGATCACTCCTGGTTTCATCTCCAGAGTTTTCCCTGCTGGTGTCGTTTCAGCTCCCTCTCCCACAGATGGATAATCAGATTTGTGTGTAATTCCCCTAATCACACCCAGTAACAATCTACCCTGGCTGTGCCTCCCTGCCAGCAGGGAATACCCTCACCAATCCACTGTGTGATTCCAGTTGCCCATTTTGGGCCACAATCAAATTACTGGTGCACTAACGAGCCTGCCCCAGCCCCCAGCCCAGGCTCCCCCTGCTCCTCAGCTGTTTCCAATCGAGGAACAACTACTTTAGAGCTCAATTGTTCGGTCCCAGTCTCCAACCATCCAGCTGTGCATTTCATAATCCAGAATTTCATTCTGGTATTATTGTTTTCACAATAACCCATTTCTTTTCGGTCTCAATCTGCCTCCTTAGCAGCAAATTCCCACCCTGGAGTGACCCTGAAGGGAAGTCCACTATCTTTGTGTCCAACACTTCCCCCTGGAAAGCTTTTCATTGTCTGCTCCCCTTCAGCCAGTCCTAAACCCTCCCTCTTCTCAGGCTTTGCTAACAATTTAGTGAAGTGCCCATTGGGACTGCAACGAATGAGAATGAACAGTGATTCTAATGGTTATTATATTAAAACAAAAAAAACCCCAAAACCAAACCCCCAACAGTTTCAAACCAGTTCTGTTTTGTTTGGCTCTGTTGAGCTGCTGGTTTGCATGGTGTCACTGGTGACCCGTTACAGTCGCTGCTCTCAGGTGATTTTACGTATTTTCATTTATCAATATTTTTATTGATTTATTTTTCTCTCCTCTTCTCTGCTGTGCTGTCCCTCCCCAGAGCTGGCCCTCAAGAGGCTGACAGCTGCAGACCCAGCGTGGGTGGCCCGGCTGTCCCTGCCCCTCACCAGCAGCTACAAGGACAACATCTTCTCCCCCGACTCCCCGCGCTCCCCCGAGGACGAGGAAGCTGCAAGGCAGGAGAAACCAAGGACCTTTGAGACCTTTGGCAAAGGAGCTGGGGCTGACCCCAGTGGCAGTGGGACGAGGCTGGCCAGCACCTTCCTGTCGGAGATGAGCACCCTGTTTGAGATGATCCTGTCCCAGAAGGTGCAGGTGCACAGCGAGACGGGCGCGGGGCTCCTGCGGCAGCTGTCGGCCCGTGGGCAGAGCCTCGGCCTGGGGGACACCGCTCCAGGCCTGTAGCAGCTCGGTGGCTGTGGCAGGGAGAGAACAGTCAGAGATTTGGGGTGCCCCAGCCCTATCCCCAGCCCCAGCAGGGTCCCTGTATGACCATGTCTAGACAGGTGTATTTCCTCCTTTGCCTCGCCCCGTCGAATTTCTCCACGACTGATTTCACCTTGTTTAGTTCCCCTCTGCTGCCTGTCCTCGCCTTCCTCCTCTCTCACCCAGTGCTCTCCCAGTGCTCTCCCAGCCTCCCATCCCACCCAGCAGCAGGAGGGCCCTTTCCTCCCAGGACAGGCCTAGGGAAGAGGGTTGTGAGAACAACCACAGCACAGTGAGATACATCCATGTGATCACAGACTGTGAAAATACCTGTCACGGACATTGCTGCAGCTGGGCTCCAGGGTTTCAGTTATTTAAATAAAACTGTTTTTTTCTAACACTACCCTCTCTGTCAGCAGTGTAGCTGACGCAGTTTATGTGCAGAAAGCCTGAAGTGGCAGCTGGGGAAGGGGAGATGTGCCTCTTGTCTCCCACTGATCCTTCCAGCTTCTGTGGTTCTGCCACTGTGAACCTGGCATTTTGTAAAACCCCCCAAAATCAGCACTGGCATCTCTCCTATGGCTGCTCCAAGCACCCACGATTTCCTTCTCCATAAGGACTGGATGTGGCACTCAGTGCTCTGGGCTGGGTGACAAGGTGGGGATCAATCACAGGTTGGACTTGATGATCTCAGAGGTCTTTTCCAACCTTAATGATTCCATTCTATTCTGTTCTCTCCTTTGAGGCCATTGGATTTTGGAGCACAGTCCTTATCCAAAAGCAGACACCAGATGGCTGGAGTCTGCCAAAGGTAACCTGGGAAAAGGGAAGCGTGAAAACACTGTTTTGAAATATTCAGTCACAAGCTTCACCCTTTTTATGGGTTTTCACTTTGATCCGTGTGTCTGGGAGCTGTAAGACAGTTTGGGGATAATAGCATGGGGTGGGAAAACGGAGAGATTGGTGACAAAGGAAGAAGCACACAGGTGTTTGTGCCTCTACATTCCTGGAGAAGGGAAGGGCAGTGGTGACCCACGGGCTCATGCAGCAGTGTGGGGATGGCAGGTGAGGGCTTCTGGGCTCTCCTGGACCATCTCAAGTGTCCTACCCTTGTTCTTTTCCATGGACCTGGAGGTGACAGATCCCAGCTTTAGGTGTGTACACACCTGAGCCACAGCACCAGACAGTCACACAGATAATTTAAAGCAGAGTAAATGAGAAAGTTACCCCTTTCCCTTGCTCTTGGGACCAAACGACAAGAGCAATAGAGTGAGATTTCCCCAGGTGGACTTTTTAATATCCAAAATGTTCTGTTTTATTTGGAGTCTCCAAAATGCTTGTAGCGATGAGCCCATGTCTGGCATCCATCCACGGATGGGTTTGGCCTGGCCTGCTCGTGCTGCTGCTCTGCTAACACAAATCTCTTGCTGGTTTGCTTTACAAACAAAACAGGTTCTTGCACCAAAACAATGTCAGGGAGCCAAATTCTAACTGAGATGCAGCTGTGCAAAGCGTGAGGGAGGCATTTGTGACTGAGGAGCTGCAGCCCTGTGGGATTCCTCTGCACCTTGGGAGCACAGGCAGAGGGACAAACACCTGGCACGACCTCACATCTCCCTCTGCAAAGTTGCTTTGATGTGCCTGTTAGAGGACAATCCTCACACAAAAATACCTTATAACAAGCAGGTTTAAAAGGAGACAAATTCCTCCCTCTTGGTCCCATTTCCTGATTCTGCAAATTGCTTTTGGCCCCCCCAGCCCCTCTCCCATCCTGATCACTGCGTAAGCACGCTCTGGATTATCGCAGCATAGGAAATCCACCCCAGGAATTTCCTGCTACTTGTATCCTGCTTGATAAAGGAAATGGTCTAAGAAAGTTTGGTCTGAGCAGAAGGAGAGAGCAGACCAGAAGAACAATCAGATGTGTTGAGGGCTGGCTGTGCCCCTCCCTTGCTGCATGGAGAAGTTCAGGATGGGGCCATTGCCTTTGTTTTGCAGAGCATCAGAGCACCACGGCCACAGGAAGCTGGACAGTTTGCACAGATGCCCTTGAACCAGTTTAAACTGGTGTGAACAAATGCCTTTTTCCGGATTCAGCTGCCCCAGTGGAAGAAATTATCACACCAGCTGCCTGCTGCTGCTGCCTGCCAGTGGTGCCTTCCCGCTGGGAGCATCCCTTATCCACTCTGCTGAAAATGAGCTGGCGTGCTCAGCAAACAGGGACAGGATGAATTTTGAAGCAAACCTTGCTCGTTGTGTCTCAGAGGTGTGCCCATGGGAGCAGCTCACTGCCAGGGCTGCAGGAGTAAGGAGTGGGGACAGAAGGATGCTGACACGGTGCAGGATGGCTGGGGACAGCTGTCACTCTCACTGGTACAGGTGGGTCTGTCACATCCCATCAAAAACTGTGTCCTAATGATGAGAATTCACTCTCTTGCTTGCCCAGGTTTGGAAGCAGATTAAACTGCCCTAATGGCAATGCAGAGCCAGCCCAGACTGTGCTGGTAGCAAGGGCACTGTGGGGACTTGCCTTGAAGAGAGAGTAAATTGCCTCGGAGGGAGTGGGCCAGGCCAATCCCAGGGGAAGTTGCCAATGTCCCCATATGGTGGCTTGTAAATCTCCCTGGGGGACCACGAGCAAGACATGCAGGGCTACTGGAATTACAACCCCAGATCACACCACTGTGGTGTGGAACCACAGGATGGTTTGGGTTGGAGGAGACCTCAAAGCTCATCTTGTTCCACCCCTGCCATGGGCAGGGACACCTTCCACTGTCCCAGGCTGCTCCAAGCCCCGTCCAACCTGGCCTTGGACACTGCCAGGGATCCAGGGGCAGCCACAGCTTCTCTGGGCACCCTGTGCCAGTGGCACGGTGAGAGTCTGTGCATGGCTCTAATACAGAAATGCAGCTGCAGAAGCAACATCCCTGTGTGGAAGGTAAGAGGACCAGAGGACTTGGTGGCGTAGGAGACATCACAAGGTTTATTCTCAAACCCCAGGGATTTAAAAATGCCTCCTGTTCCGTGAACAGAGAGCTTTCTCTTCCCACTCCCTGCCAGTCTGGTTCCAGTGCACACCAAGGGCTGCCTTGCCCTCTGCCTGCTTGTCTCAGTGCCAGCAGTGCTGGGGCTCCCAGCCCTGCAGCTCCACTGGCACTGTCCTGGCTCCGAAGGCACGGCTCCATCCCGCACTGCTGAGCAGCATCACGTGCAGCCTGTCTGTGCTCCAGGACTGGGGCAGGGCTAGGGCACACTGTCCTGCCTGGGTGCTGTAGAGACCTGCAGACACAGGCTCAATAGTCCAGAAATTGGGGCTGGAGGAGGAGGCTCTTAATCCCGAAGGAAATGGATGCTTTGTGTGCGCATCTGGAAGTAGAGAAAAACAAGGTATTAATGACACTGTCAGTGGCTGGACTTGATCATTCAACCACAGAATCACAGAATATCCTGAGCTGGAAGGGATCCCTAAGGGTCACTGAGTCCAGCTCCTGGCCCTGCACAGACATCCCAACAATCCCACCCTCTGCATCCCTGAGAGCTTTGTCCAAATGCTTCTTGAATTCACGTTTGGTGCTGTAACCACTGCCCTCAGGAGCCTGTTGCACTGCTCAGCCACCCTCTGGGTGAAAACCCCTTTCCTGATATCCAACCTAAACCACCCCTGACATAGCTCCAGCCATTCCCTCGGGTCCTGTCCCTGGTCACAGGGAGCAGAGCTCAGAGCTGTCCCTGTGCTGCCCCTCAGGAGGACACTGAAAACCACAACGAGCTCTGCCCTCAGTTTCCTCTTCTCCAACTGAACAAACCAAGTGCCTGCAGCTGCTCCTCACAAGGCTTCCCCTCCAGACCCTTCCCCATCCTCGAGGCCTCCTTTGGACACTCTCTAATGTCTTTTTTATATTATGGTGCCCAAAACTGCCCCCAGGACTGGAGGTGAGGCTGCCCCAGTGCAGAGCAGAGCGGGACAATCCCTCCCTCGCCCAGCTGCTGATGCTGGGCCTGGTGCCCCCCAGGATACGACTGGTCTTTCCAACAGAAATGATTCTGTGACCCATCATACTCTGGGAACAGCTTCTCCACTTCAGCTGGACTGGAAAGAGCTGCTAAGAAGTGGAAAGAACTGAGAAGGAAAAGTGGTGCCTTCCCTTCAGTACAAAGGACTCCTTTGTGCCGTGGCCCTGTGTGACCCCTCCTCTGGCAATACAGGCCCCACTTTAACAGGGTCACTCCCCCATGCAGTCCCACAGCCCCTGGTGCCCCTGGTACCTTGCAGCTCCTGCTCCCATGCCCGCAGTCTCTCCCGAGCCTGCCTGTTCCCAGCGGCCGCCGACTGCCGGTAGTGCCTCAGTGCTTCGGCCAGGTTCTGCTGCACTCCCAGGCCCTGCTCGTAGCAAACGCCCACGTGGTACCTGCTCTGGGCATCCTGGCACAGCAATCAGCACAGGGAAGGAAACAGAGAGTCTTTTAACACCTTCTTTAGGGTTTACTGCTCTATCTTTGCTCACCTTCTGAAGTTTACCCCTCCATCCCTCAGTTCGTATCTTCAGTAATTCAGTCCCCTGGAGAGAAGCAGAAGCTCTGACTCTGCTCCTTCCTATCCCTTTCCAATTAAATTCACTGATTTCCCTTCAACACCCAGGGCTATGTCAGGGGAACAAAGGAGCAGCTGGCTCTGCAGAGCATCCCAGCTGCCTCAGAGGTCAGAGCTGAGGTGTCTTGGGCAGCCCTGACTGCGCCACATCCTGATCCCACCCAAACTCCGAGCACGCCCTGGGACTGCCCTAAGACAGTTCAAGCCCAAGTCTTGTAAAAACATCACAAATGGCACAGAGGTACTTGCTGCCAAGGGTTGGGAGATTCCCCTTTAATACAAGAGTGCAGCACTCTCCTGCTCAGCCCCACCTCATTCTATTCCAGAAGAAATCTCAGGCAACAGAAATGAAGTAAATGAAGCAAATATGCACCAGAGAAAAAGCACCTGAACCACTGAGACATATGTAACTGCTGGGAATGAACTGGAAAGCAAAGGTTGTCACTGCAGTGAAGCCAAATCCAAACCCATGACATGTTTATTCGTCAGCTGTGCACTTTATCTCTGAGATCCAGTGGGAGGCAAAGGGTCTCAGATAGCAGGAGAGCAGGATGACACTCCTGAAGACATTAAAAAGACTGCACGGACTCGTGGTCACACAGACCTTTCCAGCAACAAAGCCAGCAGCACAACTTGAGGAGTGTGACTGCCAGAAACATGATCTAAACAAGGCTTTGCAAAAAAAAAAAAAAAAAAAAGGAAAGAAGAAAGAAATAGAAAAAAAAAAACCCAAGTAAGTAGCAAGTTTTAATAAAGCCACGAGAAAAGAACATATTGCAAGTGTTGCTGTCTGGGATGTAGCTGGTAGAGGCAAGTGAAGAACTCAGTGAGTGGGTGCTTTGCAAAATGTTGCAAGTCTCAGTTTATGACAGCAATAAACTCCTTTAGAGATGAGATAAACACATTGAAGGATTGGCACTTCAGCTGTGACCAGAGATAGGGTTCAATCAGGAGTACTGCAGCACCATCTCTCACAGGATGAGCACCTCAGAGCCACGACTGCAGCGAGACGAGATCCCCAAATTAGCACAGCAGAAGCGACTGCCATAGCCTTGGAAATCTGGAGGTCAGGCTCAGTTCTCCGGCAGAACTCTTTAATAGGGGTTCATATTTCGTGGCTGCACGTACGAAATAAGGGAGGATAAAAAGTGAGAACCAAAGTAGAACACGGTTCTCGTGTTGGAAAAACACTTGTCAGAGTTCCCTGCTCAGCTCTGGCAGAGAGGAACAGCCAGAGAAACGCTGAATCCGTGACTTTTCGTGCTGTTTTCCTTTTTCTGGAGTTGCACTAAATGGTGCTGTCCTTGCTTCATCCATTCCCAGCATTCTTTCAGCCACCTAAACATAAATTCCAGCTCCAGGGTAATAGAAGTGAACCTGTCCATGGAGCCCTTCTCCCAGGGAGCCCATGAACAGCCTGCCCTCAAGGCTGAGGCTCTGGAGCATCCACAGCCAGCATCCACTGAGCAACAGAGATGGGGAAGGATGCTTGGGGTCTGAGAACTGCCACGGCTGGGACCAAAACATGCCAGGGGTGCACCTGAGGACCTGCAGTTACCTGACACGTTTTGTATTGTTAAGGCATTACCAGTAAATGACAATCATGTATTTAATGGGATAACTCAGTGTGATACTGTTCAGCATAAACATTTGACTCCAGGCTGGAAAAAGGGAGCCAGTGATGCAGCTTAGGAGAGATCTTTAGCAGATTTGGAACTAAATACTGTGTATTGTGATGTCTGAGCTGCTGTGGCAAGTCAGGCCTCATCCCACCAGACTGACAGCATCTGCATTCTGGAAAGAGGGTGAAAACCCAAGTGGCAAAGTTCACAGTGATGTTAGGCCATTCAAAATGGTCAAACTTACCATAACGAATTAATTAAAGATCTCACACGACTGAGGAGTGGGCAACACAATGACAAAGGAAACAGTATTGCCAGATGCAAAGCAGTGCTTGCAGCAAGAAATGTGGGTATCACACTGTGAGAGTTCCCTGAGACCAGCTCATCACTGCTCAGTGTCAGGCAAAGGGCAAGCAGCATTAGGAATTATTGGAAGGGAACGCAGAACAAAGCAGAGGATCTCATTATGTGAGATCCATGGCATACCTCCATCCTGAGTCCACTTTTAGTCCAAGCATCTTAAAACGGTCAAAGGAGAATTAGAAAAACGGAGAGAAGACTGACAAGCGAAGTAGAACAGCTTAACTACACGGAGAGACAAACTAAACCAGCCCTGTGCAGCCTGCAAAAGAAATGACTCAGAGAGGACACACTAAAGGGCACCTCAACCAGAACTATTAGCCAGCAGAACAGGCAATAGCTATTCATTATTTCCCATTGCACAAGAGCTGTGGGAACTGAAGTTAAAATGAACAAGTTCTTCAGAAAAAAAAAAAAACCCTGGCCATTACAATGCAGCTGAAAACAAGGGGACAATGTCGCAGTGCTGGAAAGAAACAGAACTGTGGGATGCAGAAACCTGGCTGCAAGACATGGGATCCACCCTCCTGCTCCTCTAAATGCTGGTGGGGGTTCAGGGCAGTGCTGTGCCCACATTGTGGCACTGCCTTTCAAAATACAGAAGCCTGGGTCGCTTGCAGAAAGTACAAGCAAGAAGATTCTTGGGGATCTAACATGACCTGTGAAGAGAAACAGCAACAATGGGGGAAGGCTGAATGAAGATTTAAGTGTTTAAATATGTTAAAGGTGCCTGAATTAAAAAAATAAATCCAGAAATAGACTTTTCATCCTCTCTATAGAAGGAGAGAAACAATGGGCCAATTTTGAAGAACAGATTTGAGACAGACACAACGAAGTTCTCAAAGCGATGCAGTAGTGAAAGATTTTGACTGAAGAGGGTGTAGATGCTCCATAATGGGAAACCTGTACAGTTCTGGAAGCTGGATACAGGCACTGGTGCTGTAGGAACTCCCCCAGCCCAACAGGGCTGTCTCTGCCTCTGTGTTCTGTAGGGTCTGTGCCCAGGGCCCGTCTCCTCTCCAAGAGGCACTAAGGCCACTCTGTCCCTTAACACTGGGCAGTAAAATCCTGACACTGGCTCCCATTTCCAAGAAACCCTGAAATCCTCCACCTGCAGATCCCAATCTGAGGACAATCCCTAGCAGAGGGGATTACTCACACCACTGTTTGCTGCCAGCAGCAGGTACTTCAGACCTCTCTTCTCCTGTGGTTGCAGCCCCCTCATGTAGAACACTCCGAGATAAGCCTGTGCCTGCAACAAAACCACACAGTCCAGACCAGCCAGGATTTTAATTACTCAGTTCTTTTACTGATTTTTCAAGCTGCTCAAATGCTGCGGTTACTGTGGCAGTGTGGTAAGAACCCTGCCTGTGCAGGGGCTGTTGGGAGAAGCAGAGCTGCCCTAAGACAAATCAGCATGACATGGTAAACACAGAGAAATCACATTTCAGACCCAGAGTTCCATTTCAAACTTCCCTGTGGGAGTCAGAGCCAGGGAATGGCTCCCATTTATGACCTGTCCCTGAGATCCAGCAGATGCATCCCCAGGACAGTGTGCTCCAGGAGGCACAGGCACTGCCAGCCTGGCATTCCCAGGACAAGATGGCACATGCCTAAATGCATCTCCTGGAGTGGGAAAGGAGGGCAGGAGACACAGATCTGCACAGATGAGTCATCTCAGAAAGTCACAGATATAAAATGAAGATCTGCTCTTGCTTCAAGCACTGGAAGTTCCTCCAGCACAGCGACCTGCACTCTTGGAACTGAGAGGAGATGAAAACTGAGCTGTGTTTTCAACCACAGGTCAGCTCTCCTAAGCCAAAGGTTTAATGTAAGAGCCACATTAACAACAGCGTGGCACAGTGGCTCCTGTGTGCAGGCAGGGCTGTCTCCCAGACACTGCCAGCAATATAAACAGAGAATCAGAGAATGGTTTGGGTCAGAAGGGACCTTCCAACCCCCCTTCTGTGAGCAGGAATAAATACATTGGAAAGCTTTTCCTCCCAGTGCCATAAACGTTGCTTTCTAGGATGTCTTGTGGCTCCAGCCCCTCAGTCAGGGCTCTCTGTGGCTCTCTCCTCTGATCAGCCACGCTGTGGACACCAACCTCTGTGATCCCAGCCATTGCTGCCTGCTCCAGGAGTGTCACAGCCTCGTGATGCCTGTCCCAGGGGCTGCCAGGGCCGTGCTGGAGCAGGTACCTGGCGTAGCGGTACTGGGCCATGGGGTGACAGCTGCTGGCTGCCTGGCAGTAATAAAAACCTGCCTGAGAAAGAGAAACCCAGGTAATGCATGCCTTGAACATGACGAAGCTCCCTTCAAGCTTAACCTCTCTGTCCAGACCCATCACAAGCTGCATCCCTCCCCAGAGCCCTCCCACACCAGAACATCAGCTGGGTTAGGTGAGACAGTGGACTGTGACTACCCCAGAGCCCTGGAACCACCCTGCCTGCTCTACTCAAACTCCCCGACCTGAAAGGGGTGGCACTGGGCCAACAATGACTCAAACCAAGCTGCCTTTGCAGCTCTTCCCAGCTCCAGCAGCTGCTGGCCAGCTTGCACTAGGTGGCAGGCTGGAGTTACAGGAGGCAGACTGGAGATCTGAGAAGCCCTGGGATGTGCAGTGGTGTCTTAAATACAGCAACATGACAGGTTTCTCCTTGGAACCCCGCTGGGTGCTGGTAGCACAGCCTGTGCACCTGGAGAACCCTCAGAAGCTGTGGGAAAGGAGATCTCAGAGCACCTCTCTGAGGGGATTGGTGACACCGAAAGCAGCTCTGCAAAGCTGCAATTTTTATTATTTCCAGCATTTTCTACCCAGTCTTCACAGCCTGGGCACTGAACAGGCTCCCCAGGGAATGGGCACGGCCTTGAGGCTGCCAGAGCTCCAGAAGTGTTTGGACACCGCTCCCAGGGTGGGGTTGTTGGGGTGTCTGTGCAGGGCCAGGAGCTGGATCAATGATCCCTGTGGCTTCCCTCCAGCTCAGGATATTCCATGACTTTCCCATCCATGTAAAAGCTCCGAGCACCCAGCACAGACCCCTCTCCTGGTGTGTGCTGCCCACACCCAGCCCCACAGGCCCTGGGTACCTTTTCCAAGTCCTTCTCCGTGCCCCTGCCGTGCTCGTAGCACAGCCCCACGTTGAACTGGGCTTTGCTGTAGCCCCGATCTGCTGCCAGCTTGAAGCAGGTGAAGGCCACCCGGCAGTGCCCCGCCCTCATGCTCTCGATCCCTGAGGAAAACACAGCCTGAAGCCACGGAAAACAGGGAAAAGCACACGGCCACAACCCAACCTCCAATGCAGCAACCTCCCCCACAGCCACTGGGCCTTCCTTGGCTCATGCCAAGCGCTCTGGGCCACTTCCAGCTGGCTCACCAACCCTCACTCCACAGTTTCCGTAAGGAAAATGGCAACACTGCATTTTAGGGATTTTTCTAGGCTCGTGGCAGAGAGGGATCACAGGCTAACACAGCGTATGGCTCTCACAGAAACAACTTGCTTTTCAGTGCTGCAACTAGTGGTGTATATAGGGCAGGGACTTTTCTTAGATCATTGCATCTTCCTTCGGCTTTTCTTAGAGTTGCAATCCTGCAATTGCTTTTTCAGCTTGCCAGGAAAACTGTGAGCTCAGACAATAAAAGAAGGATACAAGGATATGACATCTTGTGTTGCAAAAAAGACAGAGATGGCTTAATTTCCAGCTACAGATGTCAGGACAACAGTGCAGGCTTCAAGCAAGCCTGGATTGAAATATGCTGAGATAAATCAGGTGGCACGGTGGGACAAAGGGCAATAAATCTCTCCAAGCACAGTTAAAATTGCTGAAAGGAGGCTTCAGCTTGGGTATTTGCCATCCCTGCCTTCTCACAAGACCTGCAACCATTTGGAGGTCCTCCAAAATGAGAAACCTGTGGTTTAAGGGCAAAACAAAACCAACTCCACATTACCAAGGATGTTCAATGCAATGGAAATATCAATTCGGAAAATCTGCTGCAATTGGAAAGCGGCTTCCTCTAAGTGCCCTCGCTGAGCTGGGTCACCCTGAGGAGTCAAAGAAAAAAAGCTATTAAAGACAGCTAAATCATATCAACCCTTCAGGAGATTCTTGCTTGGAAACCAAGCAGTGGGACCCGTTTGTATTGTGGTACAGTCACCAGGAGGGTGATGTCATGTGTCTACACAAAAACCTCCCTGTCCTACACAGCCACCTCGTTGGGGAAGCCGTATGGACACTGCTGCCCTCCCCTCTGGCCAGGGAGCTTGGTGCAGCCTCTCAGGCATCAGCAGACCTTTCAGAATTCAGCAAATACCTGATCCTACTCAGAGCAGTCTGCACCTGATCCTACTCAGAGCAGTCTGCAGCTCCTCCCGAGGGCAGCGCAGGGACAGCTCCGAGCTCTGCTCCTGGGACAGGGACAGCACCCAGGGAGCAGCTGGGGCTGGGCCAGGGCAGGCTCAGGCTGGATTTTGGGAGAAGTTTCTTCCCCCAGAGGGTGCTGGGCACTGCCCAGGCTCCCCAGGGAATGGGCAGGGCCCCGAGGCTGCCAGAGCTCCCAGGGATGCCCAGGGTGGGGTTGTTGGGGTGTCTGATGATCCTTGGGGGTTCCTTACAACCATGATTTTAAGATCACTCCCCCCTCCAAAAATAACATTACCCCTCGTTCCCCGTCCCACATCGTGCCCACAGCACAGTCCCTGCCAAAACATCCTCACACCTCTGCACGTGCTTGACCCAATTCCAGCTGATCCCACCCCTCAGCTGGACTGAGCACTGCCCAGGGCTGCTGAAACCCTGCAGGGCACACACAATTCCTTTCCTCCTGGGCAATGAACAGCCCTGGAGATGGGAGGAGGCTCAGCCCAGCCCAGCTGCACACCCCGAGTGCCATCGAGGGGCAGCAGTGCTCAGTGCACACGGGGAAGTTGAGAAAATGCCCCTTGGCACCCACAGCTCCACCGCTGAGCTCGGGGCTACTCCCAAGAGGCCAAGACAGGGACCAAGGCTCCTCCTTGAGCTGCTCCATGACCTAGGACCCTGCTCCAGGCTCTTCCTACAGCCGTGCACAAGTGGCACCTCCCAGGATGGGGAGATCCACGCTCACCCCCCCAGGAGATCAAGCAAATGCCTCCTTGGTGCCCTTTGTAGGAACTCACTCTGCTAAAAACTGAATTTGCCTCCCCTCTGCTCACAGTGTCCTTGAGCAATTGCTCAGCCGACCGATTTTTTAAAAAGGGAATTATCTGCATCTAAGATGTGAATTGGAAAGAATTGGCAGGTTTAATCACAACAAGAACAATAATATAATTTATGGCCTTGTGACTCTCAAGCTGATGCACTCTCTTCAAGCCCCAAGTGCTTCCTTCTTTAACAGACAAGAGCCAGCCCTGATTTGCAGCATTTGGAGGAGTGACACCACCTTCCCCAGTCATGGGTTGTCTGGTAAACACCAAAATAGCAACAGCATGTAATCACCTAGTGAAAGATTGCATCAAAATGCAAATACACAGGAGCACACTGGTGCTGCTGAATTTGTTTTCTTGTTTGGTTGCTTGGTTTGGTGTTTTTCCCCATCTTCTTCCAGTGCTTCCCTGTCAGCAGCCGTGTTACACTGATACCTCAAAGGATATCAGTTTGTAAATCCTGGAATTTTGCTTTGGCTAAAGCAGAGGCCAGCATATCCCATCTCCCTTTCTTTTTCCGGTTGTGTGTGTGAGTGTTGCTCAGGCTGTGTTTGGGGCAGCTCTGGGATGTGTTCCTGCAGGGAAGGTACAGACAGAAAGGGTAGAAAATCAAACCATACCTTTGCACTGTGGAGAACTGGTCCCACCCTAGAGCTCACAGGGATTTGGAACTCCCCTGCATTAAAAAAAACCAACAAAAAAGCAAGGTTAAGCAATGCTGCATCTTTGCCTCTTCTCATCCTCTCTATTCCATAGCTCTTCCCTAAAGGACTGATCTCCCATTCAGTCAGGGACATCAGGAACAGAAGGAATCCCAACCAATCTGACCTTTGGAGCAAGAGCAAGCACATGCCCCAGGAATCCAGCACTGTGGCTGCAGCTCCTCCAGAAAGGCCCTGGCTTTTGATCTGAAGACACCAAAAGTAGAGAATCTCCTGCTTCTCCTAAATGTGTGTTCCACTAACTCGTAATCACTGCTTTAAACCTCTGTGCTTCATTTCAAATTAAAGTACTTCTACTCTGGGTTTCTGCTCCCAGGCACTGGCTCTTCTAGGTTTTTTCTTCTTTACTAAAAAGCCAATTCCTCCTTTTGAAAGTCCTGACACGACTAATCAGCCCCTCTTGATTCCTGTCTGTGATGCTAAAAAGACTGCACCATTCACGTCTTTCAACTGCAGCACTTTTCTGCCAGCCTTGGTTAATTTTCTGACTTTTTGCTCCTATTCCTGAATTTCCCACATTGTTCCATTGTTTCCAACATTGTCCTGAGGCGCAGCCCCTCTCAGCAGTGTCACAGGAAGGGTGGCATTGCCTCCTCATGCCCAGCTTGCCTGGATCAGAATTGTGCTGCAGCTCCCAGCTTGCCCAGGGCATCACGCCCAGCCCTCAGCTGAGGTGCTGCCTCCTGAACTCCTTCTCCAGGTAATTTCTTTGCAGCTCTGCTTCTGCCAGGGGATGATCAGCCCTCTCAGATACCCTGGCACAGCCACTTCAGCACAGTTTCAATCAGAATTATCTGATAAAGCATCTACAGCCCGAGCTAAGGCACCCTGCTCAGAGCAGAACTGTGCTGGCACTGGTGACAGTGGCATTTACTCCAGCCACTCCAAGAGGACAGTGACCTCCACGAAGAGGACAGACAGCCTGAGGCCAAGCATTTTTAACCTGCATCACCACAAGCAGCTGGATCCCACTGGACATTTAAGTGCAGGTGCTGGAGCCTGGATCACTGTCAGCCAGGAGTCTCCCTCTCAAGCCGTGTGGGAGCCAACACAAGTGGAAAAAATGTCCTTTTAGGGCCTGATTCCTGGCACTGTCTGGCTCCACAAGCAGCAGCAATGAGGTGTGCACCAGGCAGGAGTGCTCCTCGCAGTGCCTGACTGTGGCACAGTGTGCAGGAGCTGTGCCCTGTGTGCCAGCTGCAGCCTCATTATTCCCAGACAAACAATTCCCCCCCGGCTGAATTCAAATGTGTGTTATCTGAACAGGCCCCACTCACCCAACAAGCAAGATCGCTATGGCAAACATGATTTCTATGCATCATTCCACCAAAAGTAGTATAATCTGTGAATTTATTAGTTGTGCTTTCCATTTCTTTGCAGAGCAGGCATCGAATTATCTGATATTTCTCACTGTAAGGCTCTATCATGGATCTCCCTCGTGATGTAATTTGGGTTTTTGCCACACATACAACTGCAAATCCCACGGAAAAAATGGTCTGTATTAGGAATTCTCCTAAACTACTCGTTTAAACAGTGTTAGTACATCCATGCTTTCAAGAAACTGTACACTTTCCACAGATGTCTACTCCTAAATCAGAGGCTCCTCGTTTACTGTGAAAATGTTGTAATTTGGACAAAGCAGTGAACTGTGAAAAATAAACAGCCATTAATTCTCAATTCTGTCAGCCTGCAGAAGCACCCTGTGCCCCTCTACCACCAGAAACCCCTCCTCACTCAAATATCCACACATTAGGGTTACCAGAGAACATCTGGAAGAAAACCCTGATCCTGACACCCAGCCCCAGCTCCTGAAGGATCAGAGAGTCCCAACTGGTTTGGGTTGGAAGGGATCTTAAAGCTCATCCAGTGCCACCTCTGCCATGGCAGGGACACCTTCCACTGTCCCAGGCTGCTCCAAGCCCCATCCAATCTGGCCTTGGGCACTGCCAAGGATCCAGGGGCAGCCACAGCTTCTCTGGGAGACCTCAGTTCTCTCAGAACTCACCTCTGAGGCTGGGCAAGTGAAATTATTCTTCAGGGTATGTTCAAAAGATGGGAATATCACAGCTGGAATTGTCTGTGCAACTTTATTTCTACTTGTTCAAGCCCATGCTATGATACAACATGACTGCACATCCTTTTTTCCATGCAATCTTGCAGCTTTCAACGTTCTGGATGCCCAATGCTCACATCTTCAGCAGTTAATAAATATTTTTATCCTTCCCCACTGTTCATCCTGGACTAATCAAGTGTTGCTCACAGCTAGCTCCAAATGAGGAATTAATAATCTTCTCATAGACAGCCTAGATTGCTCATCCCAAAACATCCACGAGAACGAAGTCACAACAAGAGCTGGCCAAAATCCAGCATTTCTGCCTCATGGAAAATTTCACTGTTTCCAATTGGTTTCATTGTGCTTTGAAATGAAAACACACTTTTGCAATGTCTGTAATCTCAGAATTGAAATAACGAATTTTACAGTTCTGCCAGGGGTAAAATACAACTCCCCAGGGCATCATTCAGCTGCTGTAACACTGAGACTGGCTGTAATCACCTGCTTGCTCACTCTGTGCCTTTAACTTCCAGCAAAAAGCCTCTGAGTGAGGCAGGAATTGCATGGAAAAATATAAGATGTGAACACAGAGCTGAGGACTTGCTGGTAGCAATATCCAGAATGCTATTTAAAGCAAGTTTTAAGTTAATTTCCTCAAGTTTTCTTTTTAAACAAAGGAATAGATTTTTATCCTATTGTGCTCCATTAAAATCAGAATGGCTCCTGTGGAAAGCTGGGATGTTGGGATCCATCACACAGATCTCTGCCACAGCAACAGCAGATTGGCACTGTACAGGGAGACCAGCACCAGCCAGTCTGGAAATGAGCTGAAACACCCAGAGAAAAGGTAAGGACATGGAATTCTCTCCAGAAGATCCCTTGCCATTGCTGGCAGCAGCAATGTGGAGCAGGGAAGGTACATTCTGCTCCACTCCGAGGTCTGTTCTCTCATGGCAAGACTTTGCTACCAGATTCCCCTGCATCATCTGCCAGGCGTTTGTCCTTCCCTTCCTTCTGCTCTCCCCAGCTTCCTGCTGCATCCTCATTTTGCCGGCCTCACCCTCTTTCAGTAGCTAAACACCAGGAAAAAAAAAAAATCCTGTACCTCAGGGAGGTTTTTCTGTGGAAAGCAAAATGTAGTGAAAGAAAGGGATCATCAAGCTTCACTTTCCACGGAAAGATTCCCAGGACTTCTCACATGACAAAACCCTGCATTTTTTCAGGCTCTTCAGTGCAAATTACCAAATCTCTTCCCCCTGACTTTTCTCCATAAATTCCCACAAAATGGATGCACACCATAATGTGGAATGTAACCCGAGGACTTATGCATGGAGCAAAATCAAATTATTTCTGACACATATTATCTCTGACAAGTGACAGTTGGAGATGCTTGGGCAGAAAGGGTGAGGAGCAGGGATTATAAAGTCACGCTCTCCCTGGCAGAACTTTCCAGCAATCAGCTGTTCTGTGATCTGAGCAGGAGGCTTGGCTGGACCAATTAAGTCTAATTTCAATGTGTAATTTTACCTAATCACTTCTTGGAACCCACTTGTACTTCTGGCCTGTAGCAGCGAGTTCCACAATTTACCTGGGCACTGGCCAAACACAAAATGCCTTTTGCTTTTTTCCAAACTTGCTGCCTGACCCTTCTGCGCTGCCTTTCGATACGAGGATTATGAAAAAGATGGTCCCTATTCTCCTTCTCTCAACACTTTGTTTCACAGAGCACCAGCACATTCTCAGCCACTTCCTTTTTTTAAGCTGAAGAGTCAGTCTCTGTTTGGATGTAATTGTCTCCTTGTCATCTTCTCTCTGCAGTTTTGTCCCTGTTTTTCAGACACTGTCTTTTCCTTAAGTGTTGAAGACGTGGCTGCATCCCAGACTCCCACGAACCCACGGCACTGCCTTGTCCTCAGTTCCTTCCTTCACCATAATTAACATTTAATTGGCCTCACTGCTGCCGAGCACTGACTTAACCTTATCAAAAGCACATCCACAGTGACTTTAAATGTTCCCTCTGCAAGACAATTATTAATTTGACACTCCTCATTCTGCATGTGTACTTACAGCCACACTCCCCTGTGTACGCTCGTTTAACCCACCCGGGGATCACCCTGGCTTTAGTTCTTGTGCAGTCTTTGCCTGTGACTTTCAGATTTGACTGTCCTGAATAATTTTGTACCATTTGCTGCTTCTCTTGCCTCACTCATCACCTCTTTTTTTCCAAATCACTGCTGACTTTGCTGAACAGAAGAGGTTTAACAAAGGACAGGGGAATCCTAGAGCAATGGCTCTCCACTGTGAAAACTTTCTTGTGCCTTAAGGAGTTACCAGCCCAAGAGCAACCCCTCCATGTTCCCTCACATCAGCTTTAATTCTTTAGGTAGCTTTGGTCTAGGTCCTGTCTGGATGATTTTCAGAAAGCTAAAAGCTGGATTATCTCGCTCCACATGCCTGTTGACTTCTCCAAAGAAGTCTTAATAGATTTACAACTCTCTCAAGTCTCTGCAAGGGAGCAAGCTGGCCTGAGAAATGGTTTCCTAAATCCTTCCAAGACCTTTGATCCAGCCCACTCATCCCAGCATCTGACACCTCCACCCTGTAACAGAGTTTCTATCAAATCAGAATCACCTTTTTTTTGCAGTTCCGTGCCTCAAACAAACACCCACCCACCCCTTTTTAAAAGCCAGGCTGTGCAATCTGTCAGTGCTCATTCCCCTGGTCACAGAGCAGGTTTGAGCATGGGATTACAGATCATCCTTGGAGGCTCAGTGATTGCCCAGCTTCTGAAGAACATCTGAACAAAGACCACGTGGCCTGAGTGACTCGTCACTGTTCAATTTATCAGTTTGCCTAAAAGCTCTCCCTGTTGACTCTCAGTGGGAGCTGTTTGTCAGACACACATTCACTCCAGGATGTTCAGCTGTGCCAACTGGAGGCATTGCTGTCTCCACTTCTTCCCACCACTCCTCCCAGAGGTCCGTGTCCAGTCACCTGCCAGTGCTGGAGTGCTTCTTAATGTGCTCCAGGCTAAAGCAGATGGGTTAAACAGTCTAATTGGCAGTTTAGGTAAATTAACCTGGCTGTTTTCCTGGAGTTAATTAGGAGACATGGAAACAAAATGCTCCATTTGCCATCTGATGGGAATGGTAACCTCTGGAAGGAGAAGGTTTGATAAGCAGTGATGGGCAGTAGCTGAAATCAGCACAGAAGGAAGCCAAAATTCCAAAAGAAAGCAAAAAATGGCCAACACTTCTGACCTTTTCTGCAGTGCCTTTATTATTTAAATTCCTCCCTGGGAGGGTGCTGAGGCCCTGACACAGAGAAGCTGTGGCTGCCCCTGGATCCCTGGCAGTGTCCAAGGCCAGGCTGGACGGGGCTTGGAGCAACCTGGGATAGTGGAAGGTGTCCCTGCCCATGGCAGGGGAACGAGATGAGCTTTCAGGTCCCTTCCAACCCAGCCCAGTCTGTGACCCTATGATTTAGCCAACATCTGTGGCTGGTTTCCTGTGTGCCTCTTCTACACCACAACTGAATGTCGTCCCCTTGCCACCTGCTCCAGCAGGCTTCCAAAAACTTTCCTGAGGCCATTATCAGTGTTTCTATACCTAGAGAGCTGTGGGCCTCATCTGATCTTCCTCGGTGTGACTTTAACTCCCTATGTAGGACACGCTTTCCTGGGTGAGACTTCAATTTTGTTGGAGTCTATCTTTCTATTTTTATAAAACTCATTTTAATAATGTCTTTGATACCTCCTTCCACTGTCTTATCTATGGCATAAGAGCTCAGCAATGCATCCTCATCTTGCAGGAAGAGAATAATTCCTTTAGTTTCACACCATGTACACCGGTCTCCCAGATCAATGGTGCAGCATCCTCCTGAACCCTTCTGGCTGCAAACATCTGTCCACAATAAAAGAACAGGACTGGATGCTGTAATCAGTCTGCTAAGGCAGAGCAGTGTTGGGAAAGCTGTTGTCACCTGCAGTTACAGCACAGCCTTGTCTCTGCCTTCAGGAGGTTTTTTCCTCCTGTCTCTGGACTCCTGATTCATCTCTCTGAAATTCTGCCTTTCCACTCTCACCTGCCTCCTCAAGTGTCAATAAATGGCTACACACTCCTTGGCTCTGAGCTTGCCTTGGGGGAACTCCAAAGTCCTTCTGCCACAAGTATCCTGCCCCGCAGCACATGGCACATACCTGCTTCTGCCCAGGGCTGGCTCTCTCCTTGCCCTGAGGGGATGCCTGAGGATGAATTCTCTGGTACAGCCTCTGGACTTGTTTTCTGCAGGAACTGGGACCCCAGCTGCTCACTGGGACAGCTGGTTGAGGCTTCAGTCACCACTGTAATATAGAGCACAAAAACTGAGTCTGCTTCAGGCGACAACCCCGGTCTGTGGATGTACCCAGTGTCCTCTGACCACACACACAAGCAGGAGGAAAGTTCACGGAGCACAACTCAGAACGGAAAACAAAGGTAAGGGCACCCAAGGTGGGATTGCACCAAACCGTTAAGAAGCAGAGATTGTCCTGACACTCTCCCCAGGGCCCGAGAGCGGCTGTCAGCCTCTCCCAGGCTCAGTTAACGCTGAGTTATTAGTTATGTGTAAGTCCACGAGGCAGGAATCCCACCCGGCAGCCCCCCACCGCCCTCCCCGGGCCAGAGCCGCTGACCTGCGGGCTGGGTGGGCAGCGAGGAGAGCCAGGGAAGCCTTCGCTCTGTGCTGGCGTCCGGCAGCGACCTGAACCACGCGATCTGCCTGAGCAGCTGCAGCAGCAGCGCGCCCACGGCTCCCTGCGGAGAGGCGGACAGAGTCAGGGGGACAGCCCCGCTCCCCCTCCCGCTCCCAGCTCCCCGGCTCCGGTCGGGGACCCCCCCGAGGTGTCCCCGGCGCTGCTCCTCACCCAGGTGACGGCCTCCCGCACGGAGTAGCGGGGCACCAGGCCGGGCAGCGGCCGCCGCCGTCCTCCTCGCTCCGGGCCATCCTGACACGCGGGCGCCCTGCAACAACCGCACACACGGGCGCCGTGAGGCCGGGCCGCGGCGCCGGCCCCGGGGCGGGGGACACCCGAGCCGCACTCACCGCTCGGGGCTGTGGCCGCGGCCGCCGCCCAGCCCGGGGGCACAGGCGGGGCGGGCGGGGGTGGGCGC
>VZRV01006481.1:238638-287598 GCA_013398115.1 Falcunculus frontatus | reverse complement strand
GCACGGCGGGGGCACGGCAGCCCGGGGCTGCGGGGACAGCGGGGACACACGGGACAGCGGGGACAAGGGCGGCTACAGGCGGCCGGGGCCGGGCGGGCGGAGCGGCAGCATCGGCACGGAGCGGGGATACAGCGGCACGGTCGCCATGCAGCGCGGTTAGAGCGGCAGCAGCACCATAGAGCGCGGCTAGAGCGGCCCCGCCGCCATGGAGCGCGCACAGAGCGCCGCCCGGCCGGGAGGTCCCGGGGGGGCACGGCCGCTGCTGAGGGGGCGCCGAGGGCCCGGGGGGCCGTGGTGTGCAAAATGTGGAATATGTAAAGAAATTCTGAAGAAAGGATTTCCCTTCGTGTTTGATCTTTGTATACTTTCCAGCCTAATCAACAAGAAGGGAGATTTTGTCCGTGAAAGAGCAGCTCAGCATCTACGCGATGTCCAGGTGTTCGAAAGACCAATTACTTGTTGGTGGAATCACCTTGGTAATGATGCTGATATTTCAAGAGTCAGAAGTAAACAATTCGTCCAGAGTGTAACAGGGAATGAGAAGGGGATTAGGAAACAGGGTGCTTCCTTATTGTTGCAAAATGTGGAATAAATTAAAATTAAAGAAGGATGTTCTTTGGTGCTTGGTCTTGGTGTGCTTTCAAGCCACATCAACAAGAAGGGAGATTTAATCCCTGGAACAAATAACACCTAACAAGCTCTAAGTGATGTCCGAGTGTTAGAAGGACAAATTACTTGGAATTGCCTTGCGAAGGTTTAGGGCTGGACATGTTTCAATGATCTCAGACCCCAGGGAGGTTGAAAAAGCTTGGCAAGAAGGATGCACCACTGATGGCGGACACAATGCAGAATTCATAGACCGCAGGGACTTTTGGCAGGACCCACGAGATAAGGAAGAAACTGATAAAGCCAACTCAGCAAGTGGGCTGAAATCAGCTCCGATTGGGTAGAAGGTAATTGCAGCAGGGACAGGTCACAACCACTGACCCATGGCCCAGGAAACCACTGACCCAAAAGAAGAGAAGGACTGAATGTGGGACTAATTAGCATGAGAAGCGAGAGACTCATTAACCAATAGAAGACAGAATACTAATTAATACGAGAACTAGGTGACATGTAGCCAGTGAACGCTGATGCCTTTGTTTGCTGAAATGTATAAACAGTGACAAGTTTTGGTGGTGGCTGTGCTGGCTTTGTGGATTTGCCCTCAGCCCCCTTTTCTGCACAGAACTGTCAATAAATCAAATACCTTGGCTCTGTGTGGATCAGGCTCTTGCACAGCGGGGAAAGAACCTGTTTTGGGACAACAGGGAAAGTCCCTGGGGATCTGCTGTACTTCAGGGTGGGGGGATAATTCCTCCTGGGAAAACATGGATAGGGACACACCCCAGACTGGTCATACCCAGGTTGTTCCTGCAGCTTTGGGGTGTCTGTGAGTGCTCCTTGAGCCCTGGGGGTGACAAAATATAGGAACCACCTTAGTAGTGGGGGGTGCTGAAGGGTTCCTGCGATTGCATTATAAACTGAATGAAGTGTCTTTTCCTCACCTAGAGCTGCACCCAACAGAGACCGTGCCGTACCAGTGTGAGGAAAAATCAGCTTCATCTCCTCCTCACCCTGGGTTTCCATCAGGAGTAGGAATATTGCCCTTCTCATTCCAGCTGAACACTCTCTTGTTTATTTCTTTGCTCCATAGGCACAGAAATTCTTGGCCATTCCAGCAATTGTCTCTCTTTCTGGAATATGGTGTTTTCTGTGCTGGTAATTCCTGTTATGAGCTCAGAATTCTTGTTCAGTATTAGCTGTGGTTTATGCTTGAATGGCTGCTAGTTTAATTCCAGGTATGGCTTTCCATGAGATCCATAATCACTCTCCTTTATCAGCCTAAACACTTGCTTTAAACTACCAAATTTCTCTTGGTGTTCCACAGCTTTTATTTTCTTTTTTTTTTTGGTAGTGTCATATGGGACACAAATCCTTTATCCTTTTCACCCCAGATTTGGCTTAATAGTGTAATTACAAAGTCATTTAGTTGCCTGTTTCACTAAATGTGTCTGTAATTGTCTCCTGTTGGTAGACTGGTGTTTGCTAAGCTACTACAATTTGTTTGGGGATGAAAATTACATGCAAAATAGAAATATCAGCATCTCCACTCTATAATCTTGCCTTAATTTTCTTGCTCATCAGGTTGATACCACTAATTAATGCTCCAAAAACTGAACCTGTGTTTGTTGGTAGTGGTTCATCCAAGATCTTCTCAGCTGATCACTGAATTTTTAATGCTTTGGTCCTGGTTTCAAGTCCCCAGCCAGGTGGTGAGTGATACTCTCTGTCTTTTCTGTGACTGGCAAGGCAAGAGCAGAGCTGGTGTCTTTGGATTCCTGTTGTGAGGATTCCCCAGGAGCTGCTCAGGGTCCATAGTGCAGTTGTGTGTTTGTGTCTTTGACACTGGAGAAGGAAAATCACTGGATGAAGGTGAGGGGATGCTGAGAGACGAAGAAGCAGCTCTGGGGGGAAGGACCAAGTGCCCAAGGAGGCCAGTGGGATCCTTGGGTGCTTTTCCACCAGCTCAGGGAGGGATCCTGCCCCTGTGCCCAGCCCCGGGGGCACCTCTGCAGTGCCGTGTCCAGCTCTGGATCCTCAGCACAGCAGGGCCAGGGAGCTCCTGGAGCGGGGCCAGCGGAGGCTGAGGGGCTGAGCAAGGGCCTGGAGCATCTCGGTGCCCAGGAAAGGCCGAGGGAGCTGGGGCTGCTCAGGCTCGAGAGGAGCCCGGCTGAGAGGGGCCCTCAGGCCCGGCTGTCCCTGGGGGCAGGGAGGGCTCCGAGCAGGGCCCGGGCTCTGCTCCGGGGGCCCAGCAATGGCCCCAGAGCAACGGGCAGGGCCTGAGCCCAGCAATTCCCCTGCACAGGAGGCACAACTTGTGCCCTGGGCAGTGCCAGCCCCGAACAGATTGTGCAGAGGGGCTGTGGGGTGTCCCTCCCTGGGGATATTGCAGAGCTGTGTGGGCACACTGCTGTGCCCTGTGCTCTGGGATGGCCCTGCTGGAGCAGGGAGGTGGCACCGGGTGAGCCCCTGGGGCCCTCCCAGCCTGAACCAGTCTGGGGTTCTATGAAGGGAACTGTCGGGAGCAAGACAAAGCTGAGCTGGCAAAGCTCAGAGTTGGGGGCTGCTGTGGAGGAAATGCTGAGGAGAGAATGGCTCAGGCTGAGGCAGGAGGACGTTCAGGATGTTCCACATGAGGTTCTGCTGCTGGGCTTGTCCAGCTCAGCCGGTTTGTGTCCTTGCAGCTTGAAGGCAGAGCGGAAAGGACATTGAGAAGGAGGAGGGGATCAGCCCTGAGGAATTGCTGCAGGTGCAGTGTCTTGCTACAGCTTTTCTGCCTGCTGGTGCTGGGATTTTGTTCTGTGCACCCAGGGGTGGTGGGGGAAGTGGCCAATGTCACTGCAGGGCCCCTTTGCAAGGTCACAGCAATCAGGAGAGGATTCTGCTGACTGAGAAAGGGCAAACATCAAACATTCAGTGAAGAATTCCTCCCTGTGAGGGTGGGGAGGCCCTGGCACAGGGTGCCCAGAGAAGCTGTGGCTGCCCCTGGATCCCTGGCAGTGCCCAAGGCCAGGTTGGACGGGGCTTGGAGCAGCCTGGGACAGTGGAAGGTGTCCCTGCCCATGGCAGGGCTGGAACAAACCCTCTCAGATCCCTTCCAACCCAAATCATTCTGGGATTTTATGAGAAGGGTAAGAAGAAGGATTGGACAATTCTAAAACATTTGATTCAACCTGACTCTCGGGAAGGTGATGGGGAGCTTTGTCCTGGAAACTGTTCTAAGCAAGATGATGATTGGAACAGCCAGGATGGATTTAAGGACAATTATGCCAAAGGAACCTGATTGTCTCTGTGATGAGACTGGCTCAGAGCACAAGGGGAGAGCAGTGGGTGGTGTTTACTGGACTCTACCACAAAGGCACCCCCAGTGTCATTTTACCAGCCTGGTGGGTGAGGTATGGATTGGGTAAATGGGCAATAAATTGGATGGAAAACAGCCTGGATTGCTGGGCTCAGATGCTGGTCAGCAGTGGGTTAGCAGCACACAGCGTGTACCAGAAGGGGCTGAGAAAACTCTGCTTGTTATCATGATAATTTTAGGAAAATAAATACTTTTCTCCTGAGGGAAATAAATACTGTGCTCCTTAAGAAATATATTTATTTTGGTTGGAAGAGGGAACCCGGCTGGTTGTGGAAAGCAAGCTAAAAATAGACATGGAAGTTCTAGAAGGTTATACACATTGTGAGGTCTTTTAAAAACCTTGCAGTTAAAATCCCTCTTTTAGTCACTGGTTTAAACACTCATTAATGCCCCTTCCCCCTCAAAGTGCAGACAAAATGAATGTATTTCCAAGTTTTTGAGTATTTTTTTGAGGCACGTTTGGCACTGGGGCTTTATTCTCTGGAGCTGGTTCCTCTTGTCTTATAGTGGCCTCCTTCTAACTTAAGATTTCATCTGCGTTTTTATTTTTCTGCATCTTGAGCAAAGTAACTTAGTGGGCCATGTAAGCTTTGATAGATAATAGTTGTTTTTTTTAATCTAAACCCAGAAATTTATGGCCAAAAATCTCGCCATCCCCCTTTGACCAAATATACTTCAAACAGTGTAATTACAGGGGATATCTCGTTTCACAGCTCACAGACAAAGCAAATGCGTTTGTTTTACTTTATTAGATTTCTTATAATATGTTCATACAAACCCAAATGTGCATATACACACTCTGTCAATACTGCCAGCTGCAATTTATTAAGTTTTATAAATTTTTTCCACTAGGTCACTGTGTTGTTAAACAGAGAGTGAAGGCAGGATCAATGCTAAAGATGAGAAGGCTAAATTTCCAAGTAAACAATCTCAGCTTTCTCTTAATAAATTTATAAGGGAGATTTTTGAGGAAGGCTAATTAATCTTATGCCCAAAACTTCTCTTAAAGCAGTCGTAGAATAAGAAAAGAGAAGAGAATAAGCAAACCAAGGTATTTGGGCATAACCGTAGCTCGTGCTGCTGCTTCCCTCTTCCCTGAGTTCTGCAAAGGCCCTCAGTCAGTCGCTGTAATCCAGAGCTGGAACTGGGAGAGGGCTTTGGGGATAGATCTCGTTGCTTTGTGATGAACTCCGAGGCCCTGGGAGAATCTCTTGGTGTTGACAGCCCCTGACAGTAAATGTCACATGGATTCGGAGGGAGCTCAGAGCCTTCTGGTGACTGCTATGAGAAGAGACACGGTGACAGCAAACCTGATTGATGAGCCGTGCCACGAGGACAGGGAGCTCTGGGTGGTGATTGTCTGTAATTGAATGGTCCACGGGAGTTATTTCTGGGTTTCCACAAACACTTCAGGAGAGTTTTCACAGGGGAGGGGTGTGAATTCAGACTGAGGTGCTCAGCAAGTCCTTGTTAACTCAGCCCTAACAGACTTTAAAACTTAACGGGCTGCTTCAGCTCCGTGCCCAGAGCTGTAATGAAACAAGCAGCACGTGGAGATGGCCAGTCCTGCAATTAGCTTTAGGAACGTGCCTTCATAGCTTTTGCCTCCTCTTTTGAGTGCCTTCTCCTCGTGGCCAGGCCGTGTGATGCTGGTGATGGAGGCTGTCCCTGGCTGTGACACGGCCGTGCTGTGACACCGGCTCGTCCAGTGACGCTCCGGGCTTTCACCAGGAGTGTGAGACCTTGGAGCCCCTCACCCAGCGAAGCATCTGCTGCCACTGACCAATTAAATTGGCCTCTCTCTCATTAAAACCCCTGTGCAGGCTCTGGTGTGTCACAGATCTTTAAAATCTCCATTATGAATTCCACTTTCTTGTGGGTATTTTTAGCTTCTACTTGAAGAAATGATTATTGTCTCTTGCACTTAAACATATCAATTTCGGCTCCACAGACATCTCCTCTGGGCCATAGTCAAAGACCTGATCTGACTTGAACTGCTGAATCCTTAGGGAAGATTTCAACACAGCTCCAAGCGCTCGGACATTGGAACTGTGCAAGGAGGAAGAGGGAAAGAAATTCAAGCCCTCCCCCCTTCCCTTTGGTTAGGCAGGAGCACATCCCTTACAGATTTACTTGGTTGTGCCAATTTAATGTGATTTCTTCTGAGGGCCTGTAACCACTCAAGGAAGGCTGACAGGTTTTATCAACAGAATGGAAACTGAAGTGATAAGGTGAGAGTTGTTGACCTGATAACTAACAAACAGAAAACTCCAGTGTCCCTCCAGCTAAATATTGCACTCCTCAGGTAAGTAAACGATGGCAGCAGCTGTGGTCTTGTCACCGAGCGAGAGAATGTTTGAGTGCAGAGGAGCAGGAGGTGAACTGTGAAAACAAACACATTCAGTTTGCCACAGACTATTTCCCTCTATTACTTTTAATGAGAGCTAAACTCCAAAATGCACAATGGGACAATAATATTGTGGGGAGAAGGAACTCTGTGTGCAGCTCCGAAATTCCAGACACCCGGTTGCAATTAAAATGATTGCTGGTGTATTATTAATGGCTCGCCAGGAGTTTGAGGCTGTTACCAGGTTTGGGACCAATTGGTACAAGTCAGTGCACAAGTGACTGAAAGGCAGTGCTGTCCCTGAAGGAGCTGAGTTAACAGCCTGAACCCACAGTGCTCAGAGGAGCTGGGAAATGAGAGAAGTGTGAAAAGGTGAGAGGAGCCGTGTTAAAACACATCCCTGAAGGGGCTGGCAAGAAACAGCTGGGTCACCATAGGCAGATGTTAGTAAATACAGCCTAAGTGCGTGTGTGGGGGGGTTATCTCTTTTATTTATTTTAATTCTGAAGTTGTTCTGGGGGAGGACAGCTGGGGAAGGAAGTGGAGACCTCTAATGAGTGATGATTCCGAGGTGATGGGCACAAAAAGCACTGCAAGTCTCTCATTCCTCCTTTCCCCCTTGCATCTCCCTGAAAGCACGCTGGGATTGTGCAGGAAACGGAGCTGTCACAGTCCTCCCAGAGCCCTCGGAGCTGTTGCCTGACAGGATATGAAGGCTTCAGCAGCTGAACAAAGAGGCACACGACAGAGCTCGTGTTCGGTGTCCGTCTCCCCTCGCTGGCACCTGGCCTGCTCGGCACAATTGGCAACGACAAATGCCAAGCGATCCCTTCCTATTCAACCTCTCATTCATGCTAACTCTGTTTCTCACATGAAAGCAGTTTTGTACTCACCATGTTTGTCATCCTGCCATGTAGCTTTTCATTTTGCTGTTACCGTTTCTTTTTGTCTCAGGTGAGGGTACCAGAGATGCGCTGGCTGTTGGAGAAGCAGAGCTCTCTGTTAATGTGAACAGGGGCAGGGCCGTACTTTTCTCTCCTAAGAATCCTAAACTTTGGGATTTGTTTTTGCCTGCTCTTGAGCAATGGGGTCATATATTCATAGAACAAGCTGTTACAATGTTGAGATGCATTTCCTAAATTGTGCAAACTAGCTCCGAGCCCATCACTCTGCGTGTAAAGTGTTGCTTTTTGTGGATAACCAGATTACAGTTGTCAGGGCTGAAATTTATCTTCCACTTCATCATGAGGCTTGCTCAGTGTCGTGGCATCTTGAACTTTTTGCAGTAAATATTATCCTAATTAATTTAGCTTTTATCAGAAAACTTCTTCACTGTTCCCCCAACTTCTCAAATCATTTCTGAGCACATTGAACACCGTGGACATTAATCCCCATGGGACTCCACTGCTGATCATCTTCCACTCTGAAAACTCATGCTCTAGGATAATCTTCTTTTTCCCATGCTAAATTGTAACTCTGTGAGGTCCTTACCTGTAGTCCCTGGCTGTTTTAGTTTATTTAAAAGCCTTTGATGAGACCTTCTATGCATGAGGTTTCTGGAAGCTTGGGGTGAGTTGGAAATGCAGGGAAAAATTCTCAGCTGGAGCTCTGCTATTTACATGCTTTTGACTCCTTCAAAGAATTCCAGCAGATTTAGAAGGCTTGGATTCCCTTTACAAAAGTCATGTTTACTTTTCCTTAACATGTTACTTTTATTCATGTATTCACTAATTCTGTTCTTTACTGGAGCTTCAGCCAACGTGACCCATATGGACATTGGGCTTAGTGGTCTGAGGCTTCTCGAATCGCCACTGGATTTACTTTAAAAACCTGATTTCTTATTAGTTACCTTCCAGTCCTTTGATAATCACAGCAATTTCCAGCAAAAGGTTACGTTCTGAGGGTATTAGCTCAGATGATTCATATTTAACATTCTGTGAAAACCTTGTGTGAATTCCATCGGGCGCCCGGTGAAACGCTGTTATTCATTTTATCTGCTTTGCAATCTCCACTTAACACCCTTAAATTAAGACAAGCCTTCTGTGAAGGCCTTCTAAACAAGATACTGGTTCTAGGGTTTCCGAGATTCTCCAGGTGAACAGAGGTTTGAAAAAAGAATCCCAAGAATTTGGGATTTTTTGTGATTGCATTGTGTTTTCTGAGTGCTCCTTCCCCACTTGGGTGGCTTTTGCAAACTCCTTGCTCTTGATGTGTTCAAGAAGGATTTATAACATTCTTTTCTATTTCTTTAGCAAACTGCTTCTAAACTCTTTCTTCCGTCTATGTTATTGTGCTTTTACATTTAGTCTGCCAGAATTTATGTTCTTTTTAGATTTCCTTTTTCAGACACAACTTCAGCTTTTTGCAGGATACCTTTTAACTTCCAAGAGCCTCCCTGATCCTGCTGTTTTATGATGCAAGCTTTTTGTTTTCCTCTCAAGTCTTTTTTTTTGACAGGTTATATGCATTTGCTTTGAGCCTCCAATATAAAATCCTAAAATAGTCTACCTGCCATCTGAAAACATTTTACCTTTCTGGCTGCCACTCTGAGCGTTTTCTGTAACAAATTCCCTCATTTTCCAATTTTCCTCGTGCTGGAATCAGGCACAACCACTTCATTTGCCAACATTGCTTCATTTCAGAGGCTGCAGTCATGAGTCAGATAAAAGGATTAAGGGCTTGGCCTAACCCAGTCTCTGGGAAGGCTGGAAATACCAGCCATTAGCATTTCACTAATGGTAATTTCCCTGATTTAGTTACCTGAGGAACAGGCAAGGAAGCAGCTTGCCAGAGCTGCTGATGGTGGGAATTCCTGCCCTGGAACATCCACTTCTGTCTGCAGCCCACAACCGAGCAAATGACAGATAATTGGGGGGAAAAAAAATATCAATCTGAGCTGGTTTATCACCACGTCACTGAAGTTTGATACTAATTAGTGAGTGATTTGGGGCGGGGTGTTGGTTGGAACCAGAGTGAGGAGCAGGGTCACAGTGACAATGTCCAGTTGTCACATCAGCAGAGCAGGAGTGACTGGGGTGTGATGGACGTGCTGTGATGTGAGAGGAAGTGGTTCTCACACCAGAGAATCTCAGAACCATGGAATCCCAGACTGGTTTGGGTTGGAAGGGACCTGAAAGATCATCTCATCCCACGCCCTGCCATGGGCAGGGACACCTTCCACTGTCCCAGGCTGCTCCAAGCCCCAATGTCCAGCCTGCGCTTGGACACTGGCAGGGATCCAGGGGCAGCCACAGCCTCTCTGGGCACCCTGTGCCAGGGCCTCCCCCCCCTCCCAGGGAACAATCCCTCCCCAATATCCCATCTATCCCTGCCCTCTGGCAGTGGGAAGCCATTCCCTGTGTCTTGTCCCTCCATCCCTTGTGAAGTCTTTCTCCACCTTTCCTGTGAGCTCCCTTCAGGCACTGGAAGGCCACAATTTGGTCACCCCAAAGCTTCTCTTCTCCAGGCTGAACAATCCCAATTCCCTCAGCCTTTCCTCACGGGAGAAGTGCTCTGTTCCTCTGACTGTGCCAAAAGCTCCACAGAAATCCAAATAATCAAGAGTTTCGACCTCATGACTTCAGTTCCCATCTGTCACAGCCTTGGGTATGCTCTGACCCTCGATCCGGCACAGCCTCGTTTGGCATCCGATTCTTTTCAGATCTCTTCAGCTGCTCCTTGCCGAAAGCAGGAGCTGCTCATGGACAGCTCCAGAGCTGTTTGGGATCAGCAGTGATGCCAGGCAGGTGAGCAAAGCCTTCTCTCAGGTGAGAAACCCCTGTGGGGGTGAAAGGCAGCGGCACTCGGGCGCTGCAGAGCACCTTGAGCCACCCCACACCGTGCCGGTGCCAGTGCTGAGTGGCACTGAGTGCTTAGCAACAGGGAGAGTGATGGGGATGCAGATGAATTGACTGTTTTCTGAGCAAGCTGGGTAGGAACAGAAGTAATTAGCTGCTAGCTGATGAAAAGGCATGCTTAATTATTAGTATAATTATAGATATAATAGACCAGGAATTATTCAGTAAAAGTAAGAAGGCCAATATGTTACAAAGGAGGTAATGGGAATGGAGGAGAGAATGACAGCGCTGTGAATTCTTGAGAGGAGATGTAAAGAATTAAGATGATAAATCAGGAATCTTTTGGGTTTCTAGTCTCTGACATATCAACTCAATTTAGCAGTGGTAGAAGGGTACACAGAGCTAACGAGGTCTGTGACTTGCATGATTTCTTTTATATAAGAACCCCTATATATAAGGGTTTATATAATGTTGATTTAACTGATGGAATGCCAATGAAATCGAGCTGTGCTTTCATAAATCTCAGAACCTGCACGATTTCACAGGCATCTTTGCTCTTCTTCCAGCACAGCCATTTAATTCGATGGATCCTGCAGGAAGCTTGGCTGTAGCTGCTTCTGATCAATATTGGTAATTGATTATAATTGTTTGATAAAGCAGGGCTGCTTTCCCTGACACCCTGAGAAATCATCTGGCTCTGAAGGTGTCATGTTACTCAGCCTGGCCACTGCAGCTTAAATTGCTTTCTTTGGGAAAATGGCTGGAGAAAACAGGCTGAACTGCACTAACGTCAGGAATTCATGGTTGATGTAGGATGTAGAATCACTGAAATGCATAATCTGGGGAAGATTAAAGCATTTTAAGATTTTTTCTCCAATGTCAGAATGGACACAGGGAGAGCTGGTCCTGCCTTTGTGCCAGGGATTGGACTGGGTGCTGCTGGCAGCAGCAGTGACCTGGTGTCTCTGTGAGAATCTGCAGCTGAGAGGCCCAAGATGTCTCCAATGTTTTCTAAAATTGTAGCAGTTTCTAAAATTCTGTCAGTGGGGTGGGAGACTGGCACCAGCAGCTCTGATCTAGATCAGAGTGAGTCTGAGAGCAGCAGTGCCAAAGGGTTACGAGCCCTTCTGCCCACTGAGCTGGCTGGGGAGGAAAACCAAGATACAAAGATTTTATTGAATTAGTATTTGAGGACTAATTAATAAAATGGCTTTTGATGAATGAGTTGTGAGTCAAGCTGCTCTGGCAGACAGCATTTTGATGAGCTGTTTGTGAGGCAGATAGTCCTAAGATGGTAAGATGAACACAAAACCACTAACCTTAATGATGATGTTAATGCAGGAATGATACAAATGTACAGGAGCAATTGCTGTGTGAAGCCACTATAGTACATCAGGGCAAACTGGGGACAGACAAACTCTAATCAGCCTCAGCTGGGCACAGAATCCTTGAAAAGTGAAGCTGGATGAACTCCCAGCTGATCACTTAGTCCATCTCCTCCTTCCTCAGCAGAATCAGAGCTGCTTGTGACGTTCCTGGCGAGTGCAGAGCAGTTGTTTCCCTGGCATTTTGTAGCAGCCTTTGATCTGGCACAGGGCTGTTACTGCACCGACCCTGCACCGTCAGGGCTGCTCCTGCTCCTCTCCACGCTTTGCTCTCTGTTGGCACCTCCTGTTCTCAGTCTCTTCACTCAGGTCGTGTTTCCCATTGTCTTGCTGCTTTGCCTGTCAGCCTTTCCCGAGGAGCAGCACCCAAACCCAGGCGTGCCTCTGCTCTCAGGTGTTTCAGAGGACAGCAGAGGACCTGGGAGATGTCTGGCAGGTATTTCTGCTGCTGATAGAGCTGCTCAGGATAATAACCTCTCTCTCTGCTCAGGATAATAACCCCTGTACAGCCTGTGATCCAGCAGAACCCTGACTGATTGTTTTTCTGCCAGCTGGTGTCCATCCTGTGTTTGTGCACTTTCCTCCTGCCCGAGTGAAACCACACTGCTCTTTACCAGTGAGATGGCTCCTGTATTTATAGACTTGTCCAAGTTGTCAAAAGTTTTTAATGCTGCTCTCCCCCACGTATTTGCAGGCGCTCTTCACAGATTTAATCTTGGCAGATTTAATAAACACACAGTCCATTCCCTCATCCGGGCTATCAATAAAATATTGGATGGATCTTATGAGCAGCTGAGTAACCATTCAGTTTGTCCTTTGCATTTCACAGTGAGCCATTGGAAACTGCTCTCAGTCTGCAGATTCCAACCAGATCTGAGTCAGGGATTCATCCAAGGCATTCTTCACTTAGGGCTGTCATGTGGGATGATGTCAGGAGCCTCAGGTGTGTGGGATCTGCTGCTTCCTCCTTATCCACAAAGTCTCATCCACTGGAGAGCAAAACTGGATTGGGTCAGCTTGTTTTGTTCCTGAGGGATTCATGTAGACAAGGATTCATCTCCCTGGTAGTTTCTATACGCTTAGAAAACATTCTGATTATTCTGCTGTTTTCCTTTTCCCGGGTGTTAAATCTTTTGATATCTTACTTATTCTGTTCGAGTTGTGGACAACTCCCAGTGTTTGAGAGTGTAAGAACTTTGTGGGCAGTTGGGAAGGCAACAGATCCAAAGCTCTCACTGGGAGAAATGCTGTGCCAAATGTGAAATTCCTGTGATAATTCACAGAGTCACAAGTGGTTTTCAAGAGAGTGGTGGAAGGAATGTTTTGACAAAAAGAAATTATTTCATTTCAGTCTGAGAAATGGTGATGCAAATCAGCATGACTTAAAAAAGAGATTTCAGGGAGTCTTGAGAGAATTCTGAACAGTTTGAACTGCAAGTCTGAGCAGCCTTGTAGAAATTGTCTGGTAGATTAGAAATTGAGAAGAAATTGTTCCCTGGGAGGGTGGGCAGGCCCTGGCACAGGGTGCCCAGAGAAGCTGTGGCTGCCCCTGGATCCCTGGCGGTGTCCAAGGCCAGGCTGGACGGGGCTTGGAGCAGCCTGAGACAGTGGAAGATGTCCCTGCCCATGGCAGGGGGAGGGATGTGATGATTTTTAGGGCCCCTTCCAACCCAAACCATTCTGTGATTCTACAATAAATATGGCCAGGGTCACGTGAGAGAAGAAGTTGTGAAAGAAGAAGTTGGGAAACCTAATTCTGGGGTGCACTGGCTTCCTTGCCTATAATAGATTGGTAGTGAACATCTAAGAAAATAGAACTAGAGATTAGACTAAATTTCATAACCTTTTAACCCACAGAGCCTGCCTCTTGTTTGCAGAGTGTTTTCTGAACTCTCCTACAGGCTCAGTGTTGACAGGAGCTTAATCACAGCACAGGGTGACCTTTGCACAGCTCAGTGAGAAGTGCCCCTGTGCTGGGCTTTAGAATCTCCTGCTCACTGCACACACGTGGCTGCAGGTTTGATCCCTCCAAAACAACGGATTATCCTGTGCTCTGTAGCACTTGTGGAGTGTTTGATACTGTGTGGGTGGGAAGTGCATGCATATTTATGTGAACACTCCAGTGGGTGAGTGGAGGAAGAAAGAATAACCATTGCAGTTGGGATGAATGATTTGCTGTTATTCAGAAACACTGATTTTGCCTGAATTCACAAAGAAATACCTCCCTACAAACTCCTGGCTCTGTGTGCGTTAACAAACCTTTGGGTCAGTGCCTTTTCTGCTCTGCACTTTTGTTATACAGAATTAATCATCATGGGAATGCCTTGAATTGTTTGGAATAACCACAGAATCCCAGACTGGTTTGGGGTGGAAGGGACCTCATCCAGTGCCATGGGCAGGGACACCTCCCACTGTCCCAGGCTGCTCCCAGCCCCATCCAGCTTGGTCTTGGACACTTGCAGGGATCCAGGGGCAGCCACAGCTTCTCTGGGAATTCTATTCCAGGGCCTCCCCTCCCTCACAGGGAAGGTGGAACTGCTGGTGGAGGAGAGAAACCAAAAGTGTCATCAAACTCCCAAAATAGAGGCAGATGTATTCCCTGCAGGAATATTGAAATGTGGCCAGGGGCTCTGTTACGACTCTTCCTTCTTTTTATCCCCCATCCTCTGCAATAGAGATCCCCTCCTGCTTCCTCATCCTTACAGCTTAAGGAGCTGCAGAAGTATTTCAGATGTCTTTTGTGTGTGCAGGAGTGTTCTTGCTTGCTGATATCCTTCTTTTTTTATGTCCCCTGCACAGGCAGGGTCGGGAATGTTCCTGATGACGAAGCAGATCCATGGGAATGTTCTGAGGAGAGGGGTACAAGGCGGTGTAGAACAGATTTGTAACACTGAGGTGAGTCACTTCTTAGCAGAGAGGGCTTGGGAGTATTAACTCCCAGTGACTTCCACTACAAGGCAGCAGTTAACATATTACTGTGAATTGGTTTAGGGGAAGGCAAAAAAAAAAAAAAAAAAGGATTAAAATTGCATAAGTAGATAAATTTTAAAGCGACAGAAATAATAATGCCATGAAAATTGGCTGCAAGACCCGAGCGACAGTAACAATGGAAGGTTTTAAAAATAAATGGGTAGCCAGGAAAGGGTGCAGGGAGAGAGGCTGCCTGCAGATCACAGAGGCACCTGAGCTTGACAGTTTCTATGACTGCACGAAACAGAGCCACAGCCAAGCCCCCGCTCTCTCCCAGCACATTCTCCTGCACGGCAATCAGCCTCAGCACCAGGCTGAGGAGGAGAAGCCTCCCCCTATTTAGTATTCATTAGAGATGGCATTTTTCAGATTGCAGTGCAGAGTGTAAACAAGCCACGCTGGAGGGAGAGTGGAGAGCAACCTTTCTCCCAGCTCTGATTTATTTCTTGTTGATATTCACTCACTCCACAAACCTGTGGTAGCACCAATTTGAAGGAGCTGTCAAGCCAGCCCTGTTTTCCAGCGTTCTTCGCAGGGAGCCAACCCACCAGGAGGCAAAGCACGGCCCCTGCAGCAGGACAGGCTCCCTCGCGGGGCTGCAACATCTGGCAGCTTTGTTTGTGCCTCTGCCTGCGATCTGCCAGCTGCCTGCTCGGTATTCCATGGCCACTGCAGCTTGGAACCTCGTCTGTGGGAGGAGGGAGCCTGTCCCATGGCTGGGCACCTGCAGCTCCGGGTGAAAGCTGCCCGGACACATCTTTTAGTTTGTTCACATTTAAATATACGCACATTTCCTGTCCACACGGTGTCAAACACTCCAGAAGCTGCCAGGATCCCCAGTACTCTGAGAGTGACCAGCTGCTGTCACAGGCAGGCAGGGATAGGGCACCTGGAGAGCCCTGTCCTGCCTCGTGGGGAGCAGGGCATGGCCCACATGGCATCTCCCCTTTGCTTGGTGTGAGATTGGTTATTTCCAGCAGAGCTGGATGCCAGCCACCCAGAAAAGATCCAGGGGTGCTTTTCCAGCACCTCTGAGCCATGAGTTCCTGTAAACCATAATTCCTGAACACTGGGAGCTGTGCTGTGGGAGGTGCACACTCACCCCAAGCTTGCCACAGGCTCCCCAGATCCTGCTGTTAAAGCCAGACCTGGAATGCTGAGGAGAGGCCACGTGTGACAGCTCTGCCCCAGCCCCCTGCCCCCTGTGTGAGTGTGGGGAGCCTGGAATTACAGGGGATCCTTCCATCACTGCTCCCTGAACGCTGAGTTCACATCATTCTGCTGACACAGGTGCAGCCCTGCTTTTGAATAGGAATTTTCCTTTGGGAATTGCTTCTCTGAATTCCCTCCCTGTCTTTTACCAGGTCCTTTTGGATGCTTGGTGCTAGAAATTCCTTTGCCCACCTCTCCCAGCATCCAGGTCCCTGCTCCCTGCAGTGCCAGGGCAGAGTCCTCCCCACCCTTCCCTTTCCAGCTGGAGGTGCTGCACATCCTCTTTCCTCCACAGCCTCCCTCCTTTGGAAACCTCTGTGAATACCCCTCTCTTTTTTCCGGAGGGATTCATGACATTATCTGAGGAATATTTGATTTCCCCCCAACTGCCTCACAGTACCACCTAACTTAAAAACGAGACCTATTCAAAAGTGCAGGAGCTTCCTAAAAGGAAATTAAAAGCAGCTGCTCTAAGGATGCAGAAGATGAGAAACGAGATAAACCCACCCTATCTGAAGCTCAGAGCAATATATCACTAAGTGAAATAATTCTACAAGGGACCAAAAAGGCAATATTCTAACAGCAGAGTGGAAGAGAGTATTCAAAATCTGGGGTTTCTGAGCAAATAAAGAAACTATGGGAGAAAAATTAAAAAAGCCCATTAACTGTGAAGCTAAACCTGTAGGGCAGGCAAGGGAAAATTTTAAGGTGCAAACTCGCTAAAGGAATCATAAAGATATTGTAAAAATATATTCAAAATTGCCAGAATCTTATTTTTCCAGAGGTTTGGTAAACAGATGACCAGTGTCTAATAGGATTTCCTGTAGGAGAGGAAAGTAAAGGGAATTTTGTGTTGGTGCTGTCTGTAGTTGAGGTAGGTTGTTCTCCCATGAGAGCCAAACTTATGGGGACAAGTGTAAGGAACCATCTCAAATTAAATGACAATAAAATTCATTTTAGGACTAATTGATAAGATGAAGAGTCAGAAATTACCAAGACCATCTGGTAATCACTCAAGAGCTCCGGAGGAAAACAAATATGCAATTATGGAGCTACAATAGTGTGTAACCTGTCACTTAAATCAGTTTCCCTGCAGGAGGGATGGAAGCTGGGAGATGTGACAACAATCCTGGAGAAGGTCCCCAGGAGTGAAGGGGAGAACTGCAGATGGGCACGGTGGAGGCTGTGCTGAGCGAGGGAGGAGAAATGGTAGGGAAAAACCAGAATAAATGGATAAACCCCAACGTGTTTGGGAAATTTTTTCTAGCGAGAAACCACAATTCACAAATTGGTTGGAGCTCGTGAAAGGGTCCTGAAAGAGCACTAAAGGACCTACTCAGAACTACACAAGAAATGATCTGGTGGGTGGGACCATGATTCCTCTGCCTGCACTGTCCACCTGTCCTAGATATGACCACAGAATCCCAGAATTGTTGAGGCTGGAAAAGCCCTCCAGGATCTTCGAGTCCAAGCTGTGCCCCATCCCCACCTTGTCCCCAGCCCAGAGCACTCAGTGCCACCTCCAGCCCTTCCCTGGACACCTCCAGGGATGGGCACTCCAAACCTCCCTGGGCAGTTCCAAGGCCTGAGCACCCTTTCCATGGAGAAATTCCTGCTGCTGTCCACCCTGAGCCTCCCCTGGCCCAGCCTGAGGCCGTTCCCTCTCCTCCTGTCCCTGTTCCCTGGGAGCAGAGCCCGACCCCCCCCGGCTGCCCCCTCCTGTCAGGGAGTTGTGCAGAGCCACAAGGTCCCCCCTGAGCCTCCTTTTCTCCAGCCTCAGCCCCTTTCCCAGCTCCCTCAGCCTCTCCTGGGGCTCCAGCCCCTTCCCAGCTCCGTTCCTTTCCCTGGACACGCTCCAGCCCCTCCAGGTCCTGGACCCAGAACTGGACCTAGGACAGGAGTTGTGGCCTCACCATAATTTTACAAATCTCACTCACATCCTCCTTGCTCTCTCCAAACTGAGGAGCCCCTTTAGTGTCTCTTCCAAAGCAACAACTGAAAATCAGCATAATGTGGTTGATGGTTCTTGACAAACCTTGTAATGGAGCTGTAAAATCCCTTGCCACGGGATATTATGGATGCTCAAAGTTTACTTGTGCTCCGGGGGTAGTGGGAGAAGTTAATGGAGGGAAGTTAAAGCAGAACCTGTTCCACAGTAAAACCAGTGATTGTGACTCGGAAAGTCCCAAGACACACATTGTTGGGAAACAGACTAACATTCCAGGAAAGCGCTGCTGCATTCCTGGCGTGTTCTTAAACCCCTTCCCTGGGCACCTGGATCGGGAAGCTGCTGCTGGAGCAGGGGGAACTTCACCTGACCCAGCGCAGCCTCTGCTGTGCTTTGTTATGTTCTGTCAGAAGCAAATGAAACGCGGCTCCGAATGTAAACACTTGTGATGGCTCCTCTCCCCACTACACAGGCAAACAATGAATTTTTATTCGAATGCTAATGAAGATCTCACCACGAGGCTGCTGGGGCTCAGCGAGCACTAGAAAGAGGAAAGCTACATGGGAGAAATAACGAGAGGGTCTTTAGAAAGGGATGAATATGTATTGGAGAGATTGATGTCATTAACCACTCACGGGTCAAAAATACACTTGAAGCTACTGATGTAATTTGAAGTAGGTAAACAAGTCTAGGGAAGAAAGTTTTCCTACAATTGGTGCATCTGTTGTGATCTGAAAAGGAGAAATTTGTACTCCTTGCATCGCTTTAACTCCAAATGATCTGGGCTTTGTAGTCAAAAAGCAGCTCTTTCCACAGGCATCTAATCTGGATCTCTTTTGGTTTTTGGATCAGAGCTGAGACAAGCTCCTTTTACAAATTTGTGCTGCAGTCTACTAAAAGAGCTGTTCCTTGCCAGGAGAATATTACACACAGTTCTGAGAAAAATGAACAGAGTCAGCTCGTTTGAGAGCGAACTGATGCTTACTCACAACACTGATAAGCCTGACATTTACTGACGAATGCCACAATTCTCAGGCCAATCAAAAATCCCGAGAGGATGCGTGTTTTTTTTTCCTTCAGTGATGCTTCACATCCTATTGATTCAGGTTGAGCTTCACCCTTCTGAAGTATTTGAGTAAAAAAAAATCCAACGGCGTGGATCCCAACTGCTCCGCCCGAATTCCACGCAGAGGCACCAGCCTGCCTTGGCACATTTGTTAATGGCTCTGGTGTGGTTAACGATGCTCCGCAACTTGTCAGCGCCTTAGGTGTCATTTTTCATTCCTGTAGTGTATTAAAAGCACTTGTGCAGGAGTTCTTGGTGCCTTGATTGCAATTAAAAATGATGCTTGGAACGATGCCACTCAACACCTTCGCAGAGGCGCCCGGGCTCGGAGGAGATTCCTGTTGGTGACATCAGGGTTCTGCCCTGTGTGTGCTTTGGATTTGGGAGCATCCACAATTCCTGGCCGTGCAGGATTCCTCGGGGTTAGTGAAAAACACTATCAGAAGGCTCTCGAGTGCTCAAGTAGATTATGTCAAGCAGTTCCCTTTTGATCATTATTATAAAGAAATGTTCAAATAGTTCTGGAATGTTAGTGATGCAAAATTTTCATTACAGTCGCTGTGATAATTAACTCCTACCATATCACGCTCCTTATCTAGGAATTCCATTATTCTGCTTTTGTTATCATTTTGACCAACTTTCAACGTACAAAGCTGTTTCTCTGTCTCATCTTTTATCTTTTTTAAGTAGACAAGAAACCCGAATAGTGGCGAAGAATTTTCTGGCAAAATTATTTTTCAAGGGAGAAAAAAACCCTTATTTATCAAAACTTGAACTTTTCACAGGAACATACGTTCCAGATGTCAAGAGTTGCAAAATCCATCACTTCAGGTGGTAGTTTGTTCCCAAATTTAATCATCACTGCTGTTAAAAAATGTGGGTTTCATTTCTGCTTTGAATCACTTTCATTTTTCAGTCCTCAGTCTTTCTTCCGTCTCGGCGAGATTAAAAAGCCTGGGTTGATATTTCCCCCTTGTGAAGGTTCTTATGGAATTGCCCCACAATTGAGCTGTTTAAGCTTCCCAGCTACACATTCTCCTCTCCTCATATACTTTTTATGGCTCTTTTCTGCCCCCAGTCCAATCTTCCCGCAGTGTTCAGGGGGAGCAGCAGAAGTGGATGTACGGGGGTTTCATTGCTGGACCCGATGATCTCAAAGGTCTTTTCCAGCCCAGTGAATTCTCTGATTCTCCGTGATTCTGTTTCAGTGCTGCTGGAGGGGAGCGGATTCCTTGTTTCTGGTCACTCCCCCCATTTCATCTCGCTTTGCCTTGAATTGTGGGCAGCTCTGTGCCCACTGAGACCTCTGAGATCTGCACTCTGAGAGGAGTTTTGTGCTCCAAGAGCAGCCCAAACTCTCTGCTGGTTCTTGAACTCTTGTGCCTCTTCTTGAACTCCCTCCTCTTGTAGCTTGCAGGAGATGAAGCAGGAGCAGCCTCTTGGTGGCTGCTCAGGGTCTGCGAGCTCTGCACAGCTCCCAGAAATTGCTTCTCTAACCTTTTTTTTCCCTTTGTGCCATTATATCCATTTATTTTACGAATAATAGAGGGGCCCGTGTTTAGTATTTCACCTCCCAGCATTAAGCACTCAGTCTCCTTTCTCTGATGACTGATGGGGTAGCTCTGCTCATATATTTACATTCTTGCTGCCAGACACTTTCAGTGTATGGTCTTTCCCAGTAAGGATTTCAGTCTGACTAGATTCCTTAAAACATTCTCTTTGATATAAAAAAAGAATCTTTCACTTTTATGACTTATACTCTCCTTTCTGTAGTTCATGGCCATATATTTTAGTACACTGTTGGGTTTGTCATTGGAATTTGCTGTTTGCTGCTGATTTTATTTCCTGTGTTTTATTTCATCTAGTTTTTTTTTTTTTCCTTTTAATTTAACACCCTCCCATTTTTATATACATGGATTTATAGCTCTTAATTAAGGGAGCAGCTTTGTTTTGCTTTTTAGTCCATGTTGATAAATAAAATTTCACCTGTTATCTGTTCCTGTCCCTGCACTAAGCTCTTCCTCTGCCCTGGCTCGATACACGGAGTATTTGTGTCGTCCCAGCCCTCAGCAATCTGTTTACCCTTAGCTCATGACAGATTTCCCCCAGCTCCCACTTAATTAAACACATCCTATATGTTTTCCTGAGCCTGATTTTCCAAAGCCTGATTTCTGTGGAGTTCTGATGGAGCCCATCACCTCCGGAGAGCATCTCCTCCCCCTGTGCCTAATTGGAGCTGTGTGTGTGTAACTGGGAGGATTTCACAGAAACTGCCAACAGCACCCTGGGGCTAAATCTTCAGCCAGCAGCCTGACTCTGCCTTCCAGGATCCTTCACTCGCTGTTCCCTTTAGGATCTGTGACATGCAGCAGGACCTCGTGCTCCTCCCCAGCATTTTCCACCCAGGTGTCTCAGGAGAGGCCCCTTTGTGCTCTCCTGTAAGTCAGCAAATCTGTCAGCACTTGTGCAGCTGCTCTGTGCTCCTGGTGTTTGAATCCCCAGCAGCACAGCCGACCAAAAATTCTCAATTTAAAATGGATTTTCAGGCAGAGCCTTCCTGGAGCTGGCTTCTCCTCAGCTGGAAGGCAGCTTCCTGCTAATTTAACACCGTGTTCCGTGGCTGCCCCATCCCTGGGAGTGTCCAAGGCCAGGCTGGCCAGGCCTTGGAGCAGCCTGGAAGGGTTGGGAGTGGGAGAAGTGGCAGGGAGTGGGACGAGGTGACCCTCAAGGTCCTTCCAACCCAACCCATTCCATGATTCCTGAGCTAAACTATTGATTGAGAGAGGGGAGCAGAGTGTGAGCGAGGCCTCGTCCCTCACGTCCTTTTATGCCGGGTTTGTGCTTCAGATTTGTTCTCTCTTTGTCTTTCCAGATTAGCAGCTCTGGCCTCAGACTGCTCTGGGGCTGTGCTGGCAGAGCCATGTGGGCAGAGCAGGCAGGAGCTGCAGCAATTATTGAAGCTTTCGTGGCTGCCCTGGAAGCTCCTGCAAGGCAGGTGAGATCACTGAGCTCTGTCCAAAGGCAAACACAGTTTGGTCCTTTGAAAAAGAGAAACCGAGGCATGAGAGACCACTCTTCCCAGAAATAAGTCTGAAAAAAAAAAAAAATTACATGATCAATTTAAGGCAAATAGGAGATAGAAAGGAGAAGACAGAGATTCAGCAGGAATTAATCATGCGAGCTCACTGTAATTTCTTTCCTTGAGAAAATAATGTCTAGGAGATGAAGAGGAGGCAGCAGATGGGACATATTTTGCTTTAGGAAAGCTTTTGAAACTGTTCCACATGATTCTCTGAGAAGCAGACTAAAGAAATATGGTCTGTATCAGTGTGCCCAGTATTTCTGGCTGGGCCAGACTCTTACCTTGTTTCTGTGTGAGGCAGAGCCCATCTGCTGCAGCCCCTGCTCTGATGGATGCCAGGGCCTTGTGCGGGCACAGGAGCTGGCCTGGGGCAGAGATTTATTGCTTTTGGGAGGGCAGCTCCATGGGCAGAGGCACTGGGTGGGCTCCCAGCGAGGATGGGCTGCACTTGCCGAGAGCAGCCCCTCCGGCAGCCCTGGATCCAGGGATGAGGGGAGCACAGCCAAATTCCTCGTCCTGGCAGCTCAGAGCTGGCAGTTCCTCATCCAGAGGTTTTCATTGTCATGTGGGTGCCCTGTCAGACTGGAGTTTGGACTGGAATCCTGCTGGTGTGTCCTGGTGTTCTGTTCAGTTGTTTCATTAATCATCGATGTGGTTTAACAAAGAGCTCGCTCAAAATCTGTGCTAAAACCAGGATGCACTTTGAAGGTCAGGATCAGATTTTCTGACCTGGAGAAAGTGATCAAAAAATCAACAGATAAATAGAAACAAGTGCTTTGTGCCACATTTATGAAGGAGGAAACAGATACCAAAGTATATAAAAAAAGATCCAACTGCCTGCCTGAAGCGTGCCAGGAACACAGACATGGGAATTAGAGAAAATAAAAAATTTAACAAGAGTGAGCAATCACCAAAGGCTCAAACCAGGAGGTGTTAATGAAATGTATTATTGAAACATGGGGAAAAAAAGCGCTTCATTTTCTGCAGTGCTTTGAGCTCTGCTGGACTTTTGTGTCCACACTTGGTGCTAGAGGGAGCTGGTGGTGTGAGTGATGTGGGTACCAACGTCAGCAGTGAGTAGGAAAGAGACTTGGAAGTGAAATCACTGAGTTATAAATTGTCACAGCAGCAGACAAGCAGGTTCTGAGTTGTTGGTGAGGTAGTTTTTACAGGGGAGATAAGCTATATAAATCAACATTGCAAACTAGGGTTTAACATTCCAAAGCAAGGAGGGATTTTTATAGCTGGCAGTTGTGGAAAGTCACCAAAAAAACAACTGCACATGGCTCCAGATCACAGCTCCTCTTCAAGAGGAATAAGAAAATTCATGTAATTTAGAAAAATGGAAGGAGCCGAAATCAATAACATCAAGGAAGGAAATAGCAAAGAATGGGCTCAGCAATTAAAGTCCCAGCTAAGCAGGTCCCATGAAAAATGGGCAACGAGATCAATAAAAAATGTAAAAATATATCTATACAAATGCTGTAACTCTGAAGGCCCAAAGAGGTGAACGAGACTGATTTTAAAGGAAATTATTGACATAATAAATGCCTCAGAAACTTGGCAGAAGGGTAGGAAACTGTAATAATAGGGAACAAATTACAGAGGAAGGCTGGGAAGGGGTGCATTAGTGGTGGAGCAGTGGAGGGCATGAGGAATTGTCCCTAAATGAAGTTCCAGCAGAGGACATTTGGGAACAAATCAATAAGAGGAGCAGTCAGAAAGCAACAAGATAAGATGATACTCGATCAGGAGCTCTGAAAGACCTCAAACAGTAGATTAAGAGAAAGCTAAATGTAGCATGAAAAGTGTCACTCGAGTTGACCACGCTGCAAGAGGGATGGACAGTGGCAAATGTGTCTTCAGCCTTGAGGAAAAGGTCTCCAGGACAGATGGGGAAAAGCAGGGATCAGTAAATCTCCCTTCAGCTTGAATAAGTGGGTAAAAACTACAATAATAAAGAAGAGAACCGGGAGGCAATTTCATAAATGTGATTTATTTGGAAGAAGTCATTACAGTTCTTGCAGAAGGAGGCCGTGTCTCATAAATCTCTTGGAGCTCTTTGGAGTTGGCAGAAGGCTCGTAGGTGAGGCTGATGCAGCTGATGAAGTGCACATGGACTCCCAAACAAATGTCAATAAGTCTTTCTCTAAAGACTCTTTGAGTGGTCGGGCTGAGGTAATAAGATGTCCTCTGTAGGTAAATAAGACGGAGACAAAACGGGACAAAAAGTGGGAGGAAAGCTGGGTTTTCCCAGGGAAAGGAGCTCTGCAGCCTGGCCAGGGTTAGGAACTCCTCAGTGGTTTGGGAGGAGGGGTGAAGGTGGCACTGACAAGGTTTGGGGGTGACACAGAATCAGCTGGGATAGTCCAGTGTGGCCCTGGGAAGAGAAGCAGATGTTCCTGTGGCTGTCAGGAGCAGCAGGTGAAAGTCAGAGCTAAGAAATGCAAAATAGTTTGTCTGGGAATATCCATATTCAATTATACATTATCCTTAATTATGGCTTGGACAGAGCATTATCATCACTCAGAAACAGAGCTGCTGTAGGATAACTCTGTGAAAACATTGGAGCAGTGGCCCCAGCACTAAAATATTCCAGCTGAATGAGGAAAAAAAGATTTAGCAAAGGGAAAAAAGGGAAAACACGATTATGTGATCATGTCACTGTATAAATGTTTGGCAAACTCACCTATTGATTAATATCTGCAGTTCTGTTCCTCCTGTCTCCATAAAGAAATAAAACAGAGCTAAAAAGGATGGGTGGGAGTTCTTCAGCTCAGAGATTCAGACTCCTAAATTTAGGTTTCTACCTGGAGGTGTCAATCTATGAGGTAGAGAAACTCCAAGAGGAAATCGAAGCTTTTTAATCTGAATTCCATCCACAGAAAGTGGGTGAGGATGGAATGGTTTTGGGAACAGGACAGGAAATAGGCAGGCATGGGACAGAGACCTTGGGATCTCCTAGCCAGGAAAAAGTAAGGGGAAAGGGGAAAAGTTAAGATAAGAATAGGGAAAAGTTCAGGATACCCCATGAAATTATGAGGCATCAGGTGTAAATCAGAAAGTCAGACGTTCCCATATAACTGATTATGAAATTGTACTGCCTCGGGCTGGTGTGTAGGTCAAAAGTAGAAATGAATTAAGAATTCCTGGGAGGATGATGGGGACTCACTGTCCTGCCAAACGAAATTAGGGAGGCTCCTTCAGCTGTCAAAAGCCAGGCAGAGGGACCTGGGAAGGACTTGGAGCAGGTGAGGAGGACATTAAAGGCAATTTTTTAGGGCAGAACAGATGCTGTGAGTGAGGGACTGGGGAGCATCCCACCATCAGCTCTTCCTGTGGGACACCAGGGTGAGAGAACCACAGCTGGGATCTCGGGAGCAGGAAGTGTGGGATGCTCCAGCACGAACTTGGGGGAAGGAGAGCGAAAAGCAGAGAGAAATCCTGTGCAGAAGTTTTCTAAAATGAGAGAAGGGTGATGACAGCCATAAGGCAACAATCATTGCACAGGGAATGTCCAGAACACGGAATCAGGAGTGTTTGCAGCCAGGATCTTCAGCAGCTTGGGGCTGGCTAGGCTGAGACCATCCATGAGCAGTGCAGCTGTTCCCAGAGATCCTGCCTGGAGCTGGAAATGCAGGCACTGGAATTCACCTGCTAAAGCTGGGCTTTGCCAGGTGCTTTTTGAAGCCCGAAATTGCTCAAACCCACGTCCAGCCCAGTTTATCTCCCTCTCTCCAGACTCCCTGGGCTTCTCTGGTGAGGGGTGTTTCATTACCAGAGAATCACACAATCATTAAGGTCAGAAAAGACCTCCAAGGTCATCAAGTCCAACCTTTGGTTGAGCACCCCCATGCCCACATCACCAAGTGCCACATCTCCTCATCCTTTGAGCCTTTCCAGGGATGGTGACTCCTGGGGAGCCTCTCCCAAAGCTCTTGTCACTGAAGGAAACCTGACTACAATCCATGATGATCCAAACACGGAGATTTTAGATGGATTGGCTCAGAGGAGCAGCTAACAAGATGTGCAGGGCTGTGGAGAGCAAGGCTGGAGAACATCTCCAGCTCCTCGACGTGGGGGAGAACTGAATTATGGATGTGGCTGCCGCTGTAGCTCAGTTGGTTTAGCCTAAAACCGTGTTTAGTGATCCCAGACTTTCCTCTTTCCCTCCTGCTTTCCTTCCCCATGTTGTTCAGCTGTGTTTTCATCCTTCATTTCACGCTTTAGAGAAACGCTTGCTCCTCTTTGGAGCTGCTGTGCCAGCTGTGCCCAGGGTGCTCCCACCTGCTCTGAGATGGCTGCAGGTATCTGCTGTGTGCTCGGGTTTGGCTCACGGAGCTGGGAAGGACACGGAGTGCTCTGGGAAGCAGAATTCCTCATCTGCAGGGTGCAAAAAGGGGAATGATGATTTAATTAGATTGGGAGCACTACTTAAAAGCGAAATTGGGATCTAATGCAGCTGCCTTCAAACTGCACTCCAGCGTTACATAAGAAGCCCATTATAACATCAGAAGTGGAAACCTTTAAATGAGGGGAAATTGGATGGCAACTTTGTTCTAAAGTAGGTCGAGCTGCAACATGCTAAAATCACGGGATCAGGGAATATCCTCAGCTGGAAGGGACCCCAAGGATCATCCAGTCCAACCCCTGGCCCTGCCCAACAACCCCACCCTGGGCATCTCTGGGAGCTCTTGGAGCTCTGGCAGCCTCGTGGCTGTGCCCATGCCCTGGGGAGCCTGGGCAGGGCCCAGCACCCTCTGGGGGAAGAACCTTCTCCCAAAATCCAGCCTGAGCCTGCCCTGACCCAGCTCCAGCTGTTCCCTGGGTCCTGGTCCTGAAATCGGAGCTACCCCTCTGTTTTTCCAAAATCCTCTTGTACTTTGAGGATCTTTTTTGTAAGTCAGGAACTAGTCATGGTGGGATTCTTGGGGTTTCCTGTGCAGGGCCGTGTCGCTGTAGCTCCAGAACGAGTAAAGAATGACACAGTCCAGGCACCAAAAATGATCCAAAGTAAGGAAGGGGCAGAAGAAGAAGTTTATTGGAATATTGCACAGCTTTTATATGTTAATATGCAGAAGCATATTGAATGGCATAAAGTAATTGGTCCCTTGGCCATCCACCCCTCGAGGTGACTGGCCAAGTTCTGAACCATCCACTTCTAGATGTTTTTCTAGTTAAAACCATAACAATCCTTGAAAAACAACTGCAGGTGTAGAAGTTTACAAAACCGTAACATTGTTTTAAATTCTTTGCATGGGAAAGACAAAGCTATCACAAAATGCTGCGAAGGCTAAAGAAATTCCCTGCTGAGGCCTTTTTCGTATCCATAGGGCCAGGAGCTGGACTTCGAGGATCCTTGTGGGTCCTTTCTGGCTCAGCATATTCTGGGATTCTGGGATTCTGGGATTCTGGGATTCTGGGATTCTGTTCATTAGCTCAAGGTTAAAGTTCCCGTACACTGTACTGGGAGTTGCTGGTGCTGAGGGAGGGGCACCAGCCTCTCCCAGAACACCCCAAGTCCACGAGCCCGGTAGGAGAACACCGCAGCTTCCCTGTCCCACAGGAAATTCCTGCTTTATTGAGCACCCCAGCCAAAACCCACCGTTACAGGTCCATTTCTTCCACTGCAGGATGAGACTTGAGCAATTTTCACTTCTGTCCCCAGTCCCCTTTGACCACGACGAGGCTGCCCAGGAGCCTGGGACAGATGGAGCTGCCCAAAAAGTCCTTTTCCCCAAAAAACGGGTGGGATCCACCCTGATCTGGTGCAGCCCCAACACAGCTGAACTGTCACAACCGTGGGGGTGCCGTGGAGCTTCTCACACTGACGAATATTCCTCACACAGCCTCTGAAAGGAAAAGATTTGTAATTACAGGGAAGAAAGGGAGTGCTGGGAGTAATCTCAGAGCTTTGCTATGCATATGGATGTGCTTCAGTCTCTGGGTAGGGATGATCTGCTTTACATGAGGACTTGTCACCAAAGCAGGACTCCGAGCTTAGTGCCGGATGCTCCGAGTGAATCCTGGCACTGCAGGACTCTTCCTGGCATTTCTTGCCTTTTCTGACCTAGAAAATATTTACTTTTTTTTTTTTTTTTTTTTCTTCCTGTAAATCAGAACTGCTATCCCCAGAAAAAATTTAATAAGGTATTTTGGTGCCTGTCAGGGAGTTGCCAATTGAAATCGGGGTCAAACTGGTAGCATGGTTCTGGACTTAATTAGATAGGCTGCTGCTTTTGGGGAGAAGTTATTTTAAAGAGTTGGACACTGGGGAATTTTCTGCATGGAGTTAAGAGGAAAACAGCTTTAAAATGTGTTTCTCCATTTCCTAGAAAATGAGGTTTCTACACGGTTTTGGATTGTTCAGCCAAATGTCTCTGGTTTTTCATGATATGTTTCACAACATATTTGTTACGTCCAGACATAGAAAGTTAGAATTAATCAAACCTGAAATATTTATGGAGAAAGCCATTTCACGTCCATCTCTGTCATGAGACTGGCTGCTCTGATAGGGATTAGAGGTTGTTACACTAATGACTTAGACTTTTGTCTCATTGCCAGAGCAGTTTCCCAATTTAGAACCTTTTCTTCTGATTAATATTTGTATTCCTCCCACAATTCCTCTTCTTATAGGAACTCGTACTGGGAATTATTCCAGACCTACATAATGTCTCTAAAATCTTTTTATCCCTCTGTTTGCTGATCAGTGGAAAGGATTTTAATGCCAGGTTAGGTAATCGAGATAAATCCCAACTTCATCTAACTTTATCCCTCGACCATGTCTTGGATATTCTGGAAACATTTTTTGTGATCCGTAAATAAATTCACGTAGGATTTTGATTAATCTTTTTTTGCCGCTCCTCTGTTTTTGGCGAAGCCTCATTACGTTAATGGGAGATCCAGCAGTGTTTTACAACTTCCACTCTGCACAGCCTCGGTCAGGGCAGCGCTTTTTGGGGGGGTCGAAAACATCAGGGAGTTGCAAAGGGAAAGTTTTGTGCGCAGAACTTTTGGTTTTGGGCTGCTCTTCGGTGCTACCCTGAAGCAGGAAAGGCTTCTGATATCTCTTAAAGCTTCCCAGCCCCCTCGGCTCTTTGGATGAGCTTACACAGGGGGTGTAAAGCGCACAATGATCAAATTCACTTCTTGCTGGGAAAAACAGGGAGCTAAACTTGTTTGGAATAGCTCTGTAGCTGGCACTTGGAGCCAGCAGAGGTGTGGATTTGGGAGTGGGAGGGCTCCTGGCTCTGGGAGCCACAGTACAGCACTCCTGGCTTTCTGTGTGCCCATTTTGGGACATTTCGTGGCCACAGACCAGCTCTGCACAGTCACTGGGACCAGTGCACAGCTGAGGAGCAGCTTCACAAAAATCCTGGTTGGGAACTCCTGCTCCTGTGTGTGGGCAACAACAGAGCTCAGCTTGAGCCCAGAGCCTTTTTTGTTTGACTCTTACCTCCAGCAGAAGGTTTTGAGCTGACCACGAATTCAAAGTTTTCTTATGAAGAAGAAAACTTCGGTGTGAGTGAGTGCCAGGTGACATCCCTGTGCCTCAGAGCCATCAGCCTGCCAAAGAGGGTGGCTCCAGCTTGTCAGGAGAACTGGACCCTCGCTGGAGAGATTCCAGAGCCGCCTGGACTCAGCCCTGTGCCATTGCTCTGGGATGACCCTGCTGGAGCAGGGGGATCCAGTGACCCCTGTGGTCCCTCCCAGCCTTCCCCACTCCGAGATTCCCTGATTCCATGTGGCTCTGAGTTACATCTGCCCGTGCTAATGACAGATAGGCCAGAAAAAACCCTCCCTTGCTGTGACCCAGAGCTGCTCTTTCCTCTGATGGTTCATTGATTCCTGTTGCTGCCCCTTCTGGTTTGATAGATTTTGATAAGCTGGGCATTTACAGATCTGCTGCTATTAACATCCAGCATCAGCAGGGCCCAGAGCTCCTCTGCCTCTGAGCCTGCTGATTTCAAACTGCTCCTTGCTGAGGGATCCTAACATCCCTCTCAGTTCCTAATAGACTGGAAAGTATTTCATCATCTTCGAGCAACGAAAGCAAATCATCCTTCTTTCCAAATACCGACTAAAAGTCTGTTTGAACCCTTCTGCATTTTCTGCATAATCCTTCCCAATTCTCCCGTCTGCACCGAGCAGTGACCCCGTACTGTTGCTAGGATTTCTTCTGCAAACATAACTTCCCTGTGCTAAGCTCTGTCAGCCATGGATTTTATTCCGAGGTTTCTTTGTTTCCTGCTTCTGTTCATGTAGGTCAGGAGTTTTTCCTGGCGATTGATTTACAACCAGCTCCATGTCGTGGCCGTGGTTGACATTTGGGGCTTTGTTTTCCTTTGCTGATGTCACCACCAAACTTTGACCACGCCAGTCAATTTTTTTTAAGGTTTCACGCCGAGTGTTTGACTCTGTGATATTTTTTAAGGTGTCAGGTGAAATGGCAAGAGGATTAGGGAGAAGACAGCGTTTTCCCAGTGTTGTTGATACATATCTATCTCTTTGTATTATGTGTTATTATGTGTTATCCATCGGTGATAGCACAAGGGTTCAGCCTGAAAGAGGGGGAATTCAGGTTGGATATGTGGAAGGAATTGTTCCCTGGGAGGCTGGGGAGGCCCTGGCACACAGAGAAGCTGTGGCTGCCCCTGGATCCCTGGAAGTGTCCAAGGCCAGGTTGGACTGGGCTTGGAGCAGCCTGGGATGGTGGAAGGTGTGAAGCCCATGGGGCTGGGTGAGCTTTGAGTTTTCCCTTCCAACCCAAACCATTCTGGGATTCTGTGTTTAATATCTTTATTTATATTTATTATATAAATAATCCCCTCCAACAGCAATGCCAAATAGTGCACTTTTGCCAAGCCAGAGTCTTAATATTTGCATGAAGGACTTGAAATTTAGGAAAGGAATAACCCCAGTGAAAAATGTGCATTTTTTTCCTTTTCCTCTGAAATCTGGCGTGTTCTGAGGCTCTCACGGTGTCAGGCTGTGGATGCTCAGCTCTGGATCCACAGAGACTTTGTGCAACACCAGAGCTCGTTCCTGGCTGGAGGCAGGAGCAGGATTCCCCTGCAGGGCAGGGCAGAGGAGCTGGGATGTGCCAGCAGAGCCTGGAGCCAGGGCAGGGGGAGGACTTGGAGGTAAACAGATGCAAGGTGGGAAGAGAAGCAGAAATAGCTGAAAAGGCATAGGTAGGACCAGAGAAAATCTGCAGCAGAGAAGTGGAAAATTGGTGTTTTTCCAAGTGTGATGCCTGTTGAGAGTGTGGGATGGAGCCCAGCACCACCCTGTGCCTCCAGATTCGGCCGAATTAAAGTCTTTATACGGGGTGACAACATCCTCTTGATTTCAGAACCCCCATTATTTGTAGGTCCCAGGACACTGCAATGCTGTTTTCCACCTCAGCAGTGTGTGGGGAAGAGCCCAGGGCTGCCTGTGCTCCTGCCCCTGGCATCCTGATCCATCCCCAGCAGGGCTGCAGGTGCAGGAGATCATCCCTGAAGTCCAGGGGGGCCAATCCCTTTCCAAACCCTTCTGTTCTCCCCAGGCTCTCCCATGCCTTGGGCTCCATTCCCAGGTGTCAGAGATGCTTTATCAAATCTCATTCCTTTAGCAGAGCTCTTATCTCCCGTTCCCAGCAGCTTCCTCATGGAATCACAGACCCACAGTGGNGTTACATCGTAAAACTGGGGCTTTAATTGGAGAATTAACCCTGATATGCAAATGATCCAAACCTATAAAAGTGTGAAGAACTCGTGACCTGGGGTCCATCTTGGGGTCCAATTTTGGAAGCAGCCTCTGGCTCCCCCAGGGTGTACCTTGAAGGCCCTTCAAATAAATACCTGTCTTTATTCCCTTACTCTTGTCTAGTCTCTGTTTCTAGGTGGCTGGAGGAGGCATCAGAGGGACCTTAAAGCCCATCCAATCCCACCCCCTGCCATGGGAAGGACACCTTCCCTGTCCCAGGCTGCTCCAAGCCTGGCCTGGCAGATTCCCTGCGTTGTCCCTTGGAGTGGATGAACAGAATTCCTGCCTGGAGAGATCCATGTGTGCAGCTGCTCCTCCATGGCCTGACAGAGCCCTGTGGCCTCTCCCTCGCTTCGCTTGTGTTTGCTTTGGACTGTAAATGTTGGTGGCCACAGGCTAGGAACTGATAATGCAGACAATTAGCCAGGAAAAGTGTATTTGTTTGTCCTCTGCTGGAAGGTTTTCCCACAGCACTCACTACAGGCCACAAGATGTGAGCAGGGAGAGCCCCTGGTCCTGTGCTTGGTCTGAGCAGGAGGATTTTTGTCTTCTTTGCACCTGAAAGGCCCCGGGTTTCTTTTCTCACAGCTCCACTTGCAGCACTTCCAGTCTGCAGGGCTTTTCCTTGGTGAACTTTTCCTTGTCCTGCCACCACTTGTGTCTCTTCATTTTCCTTATCAGCAGATGGAGTGTGAGTCCCAGCCCTTCCCTCCCATCCCTCCTGCCAAGAGGTCTCTGGGTTTATTTTCTGGATGTTTAATCTTGCCCTGCTTTTCTTGCATGGGTTTTGATTAATTTTATTCGGGTACATAAAATTATTTTGTGAGTGACACTCACTGCTAAAACATCCCGAGGAAAGTTCAGACGCTCCAACCTGATTCCAGTGAGAACATTTCAGGCACCCTTCTTCTCAGATTTTAACCTCACGATTGTTTTTCTGTCATCCGCTTTTAATTGCGAGTCCCCGGCATTCTGCTGGATCACACGAGTGGCTGCTGGGGAATATGGAAATTCCATGGAAACACGAGGACCATCCTGTGAAACAGCCTCTCCAGGCAAACCCATCCTGCCACGTTCAGTGGGAGCTGCTGGGCTGGGGCTGTGCAGCTCTAATGAGCCATTGCAGCAGCCAGCAGCTTCCCACTGGATTTGCTGCATATTCATGTGGCTTCCTTCCCCTTGTTCCAAAATTCTTTCTGGTAGATTAACTAGGAATTCTCAGTTGTTTTCTCAAGTGCTGCGGTGCCCAAGGATTGTTCTGTCCTTCCCAGCCTTGGCTGGAGAGTGGGGCTGGTGTTTGGAGAGCTGGGGGTGCTCACCTGGAGGGGAGAAGGCTCCAGGGAGAGCTCAGAGCCCCTTCCAGAGCCCAAAGGGGCTCCAGGAGAGCTGGAGAGAGACTGGGGACAAGGGGTGGAGGGACAGGACACAGGGAATGGCTTCCCCCTGCCAGAGGGCAGGGATAGATGGGATATTGGGAAGGGATTGTTCCCTGGGAGGGTGGGGCGGCCCTGGCACAGGGTGCCCAGAGAAGCTGTGGCTGCCCCTGGATCCCTGGAAGTGTCCAAGGCCAGGCTGGACGGGGCTTGGAGCAGCCTGGGACAGTGGAAGGTGTCCCTCCCATGGCAGGGGTGGCACTGGGTGGGATTTAAGGTCCCTTCCAACCCAAGGCATTCCACGATTCCATGAAATTAATTTTGTCCATCCCTCAGAGCTGCCTTCTGATCTTCCTGAAGGCTTCCACTCAGTGCCCATTTCCTAAGACAGCCACTTAATTAGGGGATTGGGAAGAGATGGTCTTTAAGGTCCCTTCCAACCCAAACCATTCTAGGATTCTTTGACCCTATAATTTTCCGTGGGGCATAAAAATATACATACACAAGTTTTGAAACCCATAATCACAAGGAAGCCTTGGGGTGAGGGGGACACTGAGAGCCAGACAGCTCTGGTTTGTACTGGGAGCCACATGGGAGCTTTCAGGGGCATCAAAAGTCACTTGAAATTTAAAAAAAAAAACACTTTAAATTCCTCCCTTTTCTCTTTTTGGACATTCTGAAACACAGTCCTTTCTTAAACTTAGTGCCCAGTCCTGATAAACACATGGAGCTTAACCCTGGCAGCAGCTTAAAAAAATTATAAATATCTTGGAGTAAGGTTACTTCCAGACCTTTCCACGGAAAGACACAGCAGCAATCTTGAAGTAAGCACTTCCCAGGGAAGGGAACTCACATCTTCGAGGAGAACCACAAGGGGATTAAAGGAGACTGGAGGCTGCCAGCACCAAACCAGACTGGCTGCGGTGGAGGGGGAAAAAGGGGAGTAATTCAAGCTCTTTTTTTAATGTTACCTCCATTTTACTAAAAAAGAGGAGAAAGGGAACACGTGATTTTTGCCAGCAGAGCTGTGGCTGAGGGGAAGCCAAGGGCAGCAGCTGAGGGCTGCAGGCAGCAGCCACATCCTCAGTTTGTTGTTAGGATTGTGCTGGGGCAGAGCTACAGGTGAGGGGAGTTTTCCTTCTCTTTGGAAAAAAAGTTTTCCTTCTCCGAAGGAAAAGAGCACACAGATGTCTGTAGGTCTGTCCTGCCCTCTTCAAGTCCTTGCATTTATTTCTATTTAGCTGTGCTAGAAGGAAGTTTGATTTCATTGCCTTTTCCTCCTCTGTTAAGGATTAACCCACAGCTGCACGATCCCACCTCCAAGGCCTTGCTGGCTCCTTCCTCACCTCAATCCGTGCCCTTCCCTGAGTTCCCACTCCTCCTCTGGAGCATCAGGGAGCTGTGCTGACCCTTTCTGTCTGGAAACTGCAGTGATTTTAAGTGTCTGGAGCTCCTTCTCCATTCCCAGGGGCAGCCATCCCTCAGCCCTGGCACAGCTCTTGCCCTCTTCCACCCAGTGCTGTGAGGATTTTTGACCCCTCACCTTTTTCTCCAGGGTTTTTCTCTGGAGCTGTGGAGGTGCCTGGACTCTACAACACATTTAGAGCGTGGGGGCTGTGCCAGGGTTTTGGGGGGCTCTGAAGAGATTCCTGGTGTATCACTTCTCCCAGCTTGTCTTGGGAGATGGGGAGTTTAATTCCTGTGTGTGTGGTGCTTGGACCTCACTTAGGGTCTGTGGGAGTTTTTGGGTTGCAGGAGTACGTGGAAGAGAGGAGGGTGGATCAGCCTGGGAGCAAGGGAGGATTTGGGTGTGATGAATGAGCAAAGCTAAAGCCCAAGGAGGCTTTGGGGGCTCTGTACCCTGCTCCTGGTGGGTCAGCTGTGCCCAGGAGGTGTGAGAAGGGGGACCTGGAGGGGATCCCTTGCTGCCAGAGGCACGGTGATCCCAGATCCCAGGGACTTCTGCAAAGCCCCCCATGACTGGGGTGGTGCTGGGGGCTGCTCCCAGGGCTCTGCAGGTGTGGGAGTTTTTCCCTGCTTTTCCCATTGGAAAAGCTGATGGGGTCAATCAAGAGGTTGTTTCCCACTCTCTGTTTGAGGAGGTGCCACCCTTGCAGGGGTGTCAGGGCTGCCAGGGGGCAGAGCTGAGGCTCTTTGGGGCTCTTTGGAGCTGGCTTCTGGACTGGGATCACCTCCATGGCACTGGGGTTTCCTGTGGGAATGTCCCGTGGGGCTGCCTGGGCCTGAAGGGAGCAGCTGGCTCAGCCTCCCCTGTCAGAGGCTCCTCGCTGGAGATAAAAGCTTCTCCTGATCATTCTGCTTTCCGTGGCTCAGAGGGGTTTATGGATGGCCAAGGCTGCCACTGTGGGTCAGGTCTTTGGGAAGTTCTTGGGATGAGTTCTTTTCATCCATCCACAGGAGTGGGTTGGAAACCCATCTTCCTTTCCCAGCTGTCCTGGGAGAACAAACCCCTCTGTGCTTGAGCCACAGCCCACTGAAGGTGGCCATGGTGTCCCTGTGGCTTCCCTGGGCTTTGGGCTGAGCTTTGGCAGAGGTTTTCCCTTGCCCAGCTGGGGCTGGAGCTCCGTCTCCTGCTGGAGAAGGGAAGCCTGGGCTGGGGGTGCTGGAGCAGAGGGGCACAAGTCCACAAATCCAGTGTTCACATCTGCCCCTGGCTGGGTGAAAGCAGAGCTTTCACTCCTATTGTTCGTAGGGGAAAAGTGCCTGGAGTTTCTTTCCTGTTATTTCTCTTTTCCGAGGTGTTTATTGCTAAGAATAAACTGCTACTTCACCTCCTGCCCGCCCTCCGAGCTGCTTGGGGCCAGCGTTTTAGACTTCAGCTGGAGCTGCACAGAGTCAGTGACCTTGTTTTCCAGAGAAAAACCTTGCTGGAAGGAGCAGGAACTGCATTTTGCCTTCATTTACCCCTTAAGGAGCTGACCCAGGAGGAAAAGGCCCCTGTGAGCAGTTCCTTGCTGGGGAGTCACACCACAGGGAAGCCTGAGCAGGAATTAGCCATGCTGGCATCGTGCTGGGATAGTTTTCCTCTTGGAAATAAAAAGTGGAGCGAGCCACAGCTGAGATAAGATAATTTTGGGTTTATTCGATGCGTTGTTTACTTGTACCAGACTCTGGAGCAGGCCTTGCCCTGCTCCTCATCCTCAGTCTGTCCCACAGCTCCTGCAGCCGTCTGGCTGCTAAAATCCATCCAAAAGAAAGAAACCAAAAGCTGTGGAGGAGGTTTGGGAGGGCCTTCCCTGTTTCCTTTGCTTTTGCACACCAACTGTGCCTGTTTCGGGTCCTGCCCCAGCCTCACTGCTGTGGGGTGGGACTGAGAGTCCCAAGGGCCCACAGAGCACATGGAGAGAGCTCCTGAGGCCACCAAAGCACAGATTTCCAGGGAAAATCACACTGAGAGCACTGGGACACTCTGAAAATCACATCAAGGCCTCTGAGGGCACTGGAAAAGAAACAGAGGGGCTCCAGGGGTATCCAAACCCTCCCGAGGGGTGCAGTTGGAGCAGGACAAACAGAGCAGGGCTGGTTTCCCTCTTGCCTCTCCTCTTCCCTTTCCGTCTGGGGAACACAAAAACAAACCAAGAGCTGAGGGAACCAGAGGGAACCAGAGGGATTCAGAGCACTGAGAAGCAGATGGAGGGATCTGAGGGGCCCCGGTGGCACCAAAATCCATGTGGAAGCACGTGGGGGTTCACCAGGAAAGAGCAGAAGCCTCTGGGGACACGGGAGGGGCACCAAACCCAAATGAATTCCATATGTGAGAGACCTGGTGGGGTTTTTTCAGCCTGAGTCCTGTATCTGCCCTTTCTCCTCCATGTGCTGGCATCCAGGTTTCAGATGGATTTCGCGGTGCGTGAACATCCCGGGAGAATTTCCTGCTTGTGGAACAGAAATGTTCCCGTTTCCACCCGGATCTCACAATGCCTTGTCAGTGACAAAACATTCCCAAATCCTCTCATTTATCAAATGGCCAATCCTGTTAACAGCTTAAGAAACATAATTACCTGCAATCTCTTCTGCTATTCATTTTCTGCCTGTACTTCCCTCTCGCTGGCAGCTTCCCAGGAGCCAGGCAAGAGCTGCAGCCTCAGCACTGCAATTCCCTCTGCAGTGGGAATCACAGTGCTCCCAGGGGTTTTGCCTCCCTGTTTGGAGCAGCAGGAAGCAGGTGAGTGGGAAAGGCACCAGTTGTGAGCAGCTTTCCAGGCATTGGAAGTGCTGATCCCTCCGGATGGTGGGAACGTCATTGACCAGGATCTGCTTTTTTAGAGTGGAAGAAATCACAGCCAGATTTCACAGAATCACAGGATGGTTTGGGTTGGAAGGGACATTAAAGGTTAATTTATTCCCTGCCATGGGCAGGGACACCTTCCACTGTCCCAGGCTGCTCCAAGCCCCATCCAGCCTGGCCCTGGACACTGCCAGGGATCCAGGGGCAGCCACAGCTTCTCTGGGAAATCCATTCCAGGGCCTCACCCCCCCTCACAGGGAAGAATTCCTTCCCAATATTCCATCTATCCCTGCCCTCTGGCAGTGAGAAGCCATTCCCTGTGTCCTGTCACTCCAGGCCTTCTCCATCTTTTTTGGAAGCTCCCTGTAGGGACTGAAATCCTGCTCCAAGGTCTCCCCAAATCCTTCTCCTCTCCAGGCTGAATTCCCTTGCATTCCCTGATTTCCCTGTGTGCAGGAGGCTCTGGGAGAAGCAGCAGGATTTGGGTGCTGGAAGGGGCTGTGCAAAGCAGAACCTGAAACATCAGGGAACTGGTGAAAAGGGGGAAATTGGGATCAGCTGGAGGCAGCGCGAGCTCCTGGTTATGGCACTGCTGAAAGGAGCTGCTTTCCTGATTTCCTGATTTCCCAGTGCATTTCCATCTCCTCAGAGACTTCCCAAAGCCTCGTTTGGCCCAAATCTCAGGGAGGATTTGGAAGAGCAACATTTGCAGGCTGCAGATTTGCTGCCTTCCTAAAAGCTGGTTCTGCACGGAGCAGCTCAGTCCAAGGAGAACCCTCCAGGACCACAACAGCTTCTCCCAGAACCAGAAAATTCCCAGCTCTGTCCTTCCCCCATGCCTTTTGTGCCTTAAAACCTCGCACCATGCTGACATCCTCACTGTGCATTGCCTGGCCAGGCCAAGCCCTGTCTCCTCTCTGTGTTCTGACCTGCCTTCTGCTGGGAAGGGTTTTTCTGATTCCTGCTCCCCTCCTCTCTCAGCTATTTTGGATCCTCGGTGTTTTGGATAAATGATACACATTCCTTCTGACACTTTCATATGTTATTTTTAAGCAGGTATTTTTTTTTAAGGCTGCTTGCCAACAATTTCTCCTTGCAGTTCTTTGAATTGAGTATTAAAAGCCCCCATGAATAAACTGTGTACAAATCACAAGGTCTTTAAAAAAAAAAAAAAAAAGTCAGGTGACATCTTAAGGGATTTGGGGCTTTTTTGATCCTAAGAAGCTGAATTCAAGTACATTTTGGTCACTATTATAGAATAACCCTTTCTTAAGAACAATTTGAAGCTCAAATACTGAGTGTGGCCAGAACTGCCTAAAAAGCTGCTTTTCTTTTTGGAAATAGTTTAATTCATGGCTCAAAATTCAGTCACTCACAGACCAAACATCACCCAGACCCAGAGATTTTGGATGGCTCTGGGCTACTTGCCTGGAGCAGGTAAAGGAGTGGGATAAGAAAGTCTTGAGGAGGGATGGAACCAAGCTGGATTCCTGTGTTTAACAAGGTATAATTTATATACAGGGAGATGAAGAACGGCAAGTGAATAAACTGCACCGAAAAAAAGGGGAAAACTGCCCCAATAATAATAAAAAAAGTAGGACAGCTGTGCTTTTCTGGCAGAACTTGCTATTTCTTTTATGACATTTATCTCAAATCATGCAAACCCTTCAGAGCAGCACTAATGCCCAGTGGAGTTCTCCAACCTAAATGTCTCGTTGTCAGTGCAGGAAACAAAGATAATGGAATTTGAATGCTGGATGCAACAACAAGGGGCTGCTTCTCCCTGCTCCGAGTGGGCTCCAAAGGGCCTCTCCAGGACAGGCTGAAGAGCAGACACCTGATTTGTGAAGAAATGCCCATGATCTCAGCTATTTTCCCCCCACGATTTGTTTCTCCCTGGAAAGGAAAGAAAAAAAAACCCACACAAAACAGTTGCATAAAGACGCTGCGATTTCAAAGCAAAATTTGAAAACATTTCTGATTTGCAAATGGCATCTCAGCATTTTCATGAGAATAAAATGCTGCTGTGATGCCGTGGTTAAATATTTCATTCCAGCTCCCTGAACAAACTTAAAATCTTATTAGGAGGCGTTTTGACATTAAAGTGAGCTTCTCTGTGGTGCCCAGGGCTGAGACATCTCCAGCTCTGAGTGCAGCTGCAGGAGCCCTCCCTGCCAGGGAATGATCAAAGGTGCCACCCGTGAGCCCCTGCTTGTCCCCACACCCAGCCCAGGAGGAAAAACACATCCTGAACGTCCCCAGGGCTGGGGAAACAGCATGGAAAATCCATGGAAAACACATGGAAAACACACACTGCTGTCAGAACCCTCCTGTGAAAAGGTTGGGCGAGTTGAGCAAACAGAAATGCTCTGCCTGGGTTCAGATTGTGCTGCAACAAAACCTCAGCCAGCGCTGGCTGCTCCTTTTGCTGCCTTGGGAGAGGGAAATGCTGGGAAAAGGATTTCGGGGAGCAGACGGAGAAGGAAACATTCCATGAGGGATTTTCCAAAGCTCCCTGCAATCCCCGTGTGTGCTGCCCTCAGATTTGGGGGGTGGCTTGTGGCAACTCCCAGGATGTTCCTGGGGCCGTGGGGTGGGATGGAAGTAATTCCCAGTGAAGTCCTGATGTGGGAGCAAGGAGCTGTTGTTCCCCTCCCAGAGGCTGGAGCCCATCTCCCATGGGAGCTGCCGGCTCTGCTCTTCCCAGGTGTGGGTGTTCAACCCCAAAATAGCCACTGCTGCCCTGCTGCTGGGAGGAGGGTATGGGAACTGCTCCATGGTGTGCCACTGTTGGAGCTGGAATGGGGATGTTGACCAGAACTCCCAGTTTCCTGTGTTTATTCCATTGTTCCCCACGGTTCTGTGCCACGGCTGAGATCCCCAATTCCACCGCAGTGGCAGCGCTCCTGGAGCATCTGAGGGCCTCTTCTGGGACTCTGAGCATCCCAACCCCACTCCCCACGCCTCCTGGATGTTCCTGGATGTTCCTGGATGTTCTGGTGCCTCTCTGCCCTTGGCACACCCTGGTCCGTGGGGTGGGTGTAGGGCTGAGCCTGCAGAGCTGCAGCTGTGGCCGTGGGGGTTCCAGAGCAGGACGTGCTCTGGGACGTGTCACAGCAGGGGACAGGGCTGCTTTTGCTGGCTCCTGCCCTTGGGTCACACAGCCCCAGGAGTGCTCCAGGCTGGGGCAGAGGGGCTGGAAGGGAAATGATTGCTGGGCATGGGTGAGGCCCCTTGAGGGCTGTGTTCAGTTCTGGGCACCTCACAACAAGACCTTGAGGGGCTGGAGCGTGTCCAGGGAAAGGAACGGAGCTGGGAAGGGGCTGGAGCCCCAGGAGAGGCTGAGGGAGCTGGGAAAGGGGCTCAGGCTGGAGAAAAGGAGGCTCAGGGGGGACCTTGTGGCTCTGCACAACTCCCTGACAGGAGGGGGCAGCCGGGGGGGGGTCGGGCTCTGCTCCCAGGGAACAGGGACAGGAGGAGAGGGAACGGCCTCAGGCTGGGCCAGGGGAGGCTCAGGTTGGACATGAGCAGGAATTTCTCCATGGAAAGGGTGCTCAGGCCTTGGCAGGGGCTGCCCAGGGAGGTTTGGAGTGTCCATTCCTGGAGGTGTCCAGGGAAGGGCTGGAGGTGGCACGGAGTGCTCTGGGCTGGGGACAAGGTGGGGATGGGGCACAGCTTGGACTCGATGGTCTGGGAGGGCTTTTCCAACCTCAGTGATCCCGAAATGCTCCCCCTGGGGCTCCACCCAACCCCCAGGCAGCCTCACAGAGGCTCTGGAAGCACCAGCGTGTCGCTGAGTAGCTTAACCAGCTCTTGCTGCGTGTGAGTGAGGCCCCATCCTCACGCAGGGAGGGGACGAGCAAGTGGAAATCAGGGCTTATGTTTGCCACTGATAAATGCATTAATCTTTCGAGCAGAATTTCAACTACAACCCTTTTCCAGGCACCTCAGCGCTCCCTTATTTTGCAGGCCTTGTAAGGGAATGTGATTTCGCCTTTTAACTGGAGTGTATCTTATGCTAAGCAGCGAGATTAAGCGGAGGGATCCAAAAGAAGTTGCTGAATGGCAGAATTGCCTTTATAAATAACATTAATAATTTATCCGATCCAGGGGTTTTTTGGGTAAATGAAATACCTGCCTCTGTATAAAGCCCACTGAATAGGAACACATCTCTGCTTTTATGAGGCTGGGATTAAAGAAGGGAAATGCTAAGGGGCTTATCTTCGCTTCAATTTGCAGCCCTTCCGGCTAATGGCAAACTCATTTAAGGAGCTGCTGTGTTTGTGCCAGCTCTGGCTTTGTTCTCGGCGCTGGAGCTTGGCTGCATTTCCCACCACGGCGCTGGGGAGAGCTTAGAGGAAGCACTTTGTTTTCCTGACCTCAGATTACCAGACAAAAGCCAGCAAGAATCGTTTTCCTCCCTGTTCTGGGCTGCTTAAAGTGTCTGCCGGGCCAGGACCCCCCGTGTGGGAGAGGCCGAGGCTGGATGAGCCCAAGGAGCTTCTGTCAGACGTGTGCTGGGATGCCCCGAGTCCTGCTGCACCAGCAGGCGTGAAATGGCAATGCTCACCCTCCCCAAAGTCCACGAGCTGTCACTTCCCAGCTTTTCTTTCATGCCCGGTGAAAATCAATCGCTTCAAAGTTCACTGCAGGTGAAGGCGACGTTTGCTTTCCATTCAGGGCTGAGCCATCTTCGGGAGAGAACCTCTCGAAAGGGAGAATAGCAAAAATCAGCAGAAAAAAACCTCTCTGAATAATTCCAACTAGGCAAGGGAAAAGCAATTTGCTCCTAGTTATTCCTCAGACAAAAGTATGAATATAAAAAATCATCAGCTATTTACCCTGCCTGGACTGTTTGCATGAGGTTTGTGCCATTCCAGCTTTGCTTCACCGACCCTCAAAGACCTCATCACCGGATCCTCGAGGCATTTAAAGAAATCAGGGGGCATGGGGGATTATTTTTTTTTGCATCAGCAGGGCCCAAAAGCAGAGAAAACAAAAGGGGTTCTAAATCTGACCCAAGCTGCTGCTCGTGTGTGCACTGACCTGGATCAGGCCCTGACCGACTCTACCAGCGAGGAAATTTTATCCAAAATAATGTTACAAGCTCTGTGCTTTGCATTCAGAGAGTGAGGCTGTGGCAGAGGCAGGTGGGAATTTCCAACCTGCTGTAGCAAAACCTGAGATTGCCTTTAGCTGGGTGTTGAAAGGCGGTTTTATGTCCCCCACATCTGCTGCTGCCCAGGTGGGCCCGCAATCCCTGGAGCTGCGCTGCTGCAGCGAGGAGAGGAAGCAGAAAGGGAGATGAAGACCTCCTAAGCTTTATCAAACCCCACCAAAAAGTCAGGAGATTTGGGGATTACGCCGTGTAATTACATTACCTGCAGAAAAAAGTTGCCTGAGAATTTCCTGTCTTGTGCTGCCAGCGCTTTTCAGCCATTAGTAACACACAACTTCCCATTGTCTTCTCCTGAGGCACAGATGGGCTAATTTTCAGCTACCTGATAATTACACATTGTTTGAAACTATATCAAAAGCTTCCACTCCTGCCATCCTGCAGCAGCCATTCCTGCAGTTCCCAAAGCCCCTGGCTGGGGCGTGCAGGAGTCCCCATCCCTCAGTCCATCTGTCCATCCAGGAGTGGAGCGCCGGAGCCTCCACGCTCCCACTCGACTTTCCCAGGCTGTGTTTGTAGGGATTTGCACCTTTTCCAAATGGGTTGGAGTCACTGAAGCTCCACCAAAAGCATCTTCCCGGCTCCATGCCAGCATCCCAGGTTAATGTGGGATGATGCTACATCCAGGGGGTTCTGCTGAAACGCTCGTGGGGATGCTGATGCTGCTCTTGTGGGGCAGTGAAGGATAAACCAGCACGAGAGGCTAAAAATCAGCCTAACAAAGGTTTAGTCTCAGTTTTCCGGGGCAAAGCTGGGGATTGCCAGGCTGGAGGAAGGCAGGATGGACAGGAAGGGTGACAGCCCCTCCTCTAGAGCCAAGGTGGGGGCTGGAGAATCTACTCGTCCCCTGAGCCCTCCTCTTCAGGAGGGGTTCCTCTGCCAGCTGAGCTCTGGTTGGTTTTAGAGGGTGTTTTTTCAGTAGGACTATGCAAAAGTCCTCCTCACTCATGTGTTTTCTGCTCCCCATCATCAGGTCCTCCTGTTCTCTTATCAAAGAAGGAAATTAAATTGGGTTGACATGACTGGCTCTTGACAAACCCATGTTCTTTGATTTTATTCATCCTTTTACAAGTTGCTCATTTAAGCCTTTCCTCCAGCCTCTTTCAGGGAATTTAGATTAAGATGATTATTCAGGTTTTTTCTAACTATTTTTTTTTTTAAATTTTAAGTATCCTCTTCAAAGAGAGGTGCTTCTCTCATCTCCAGGGACCTCTGCACCTTCATCAGTTTTGAAGATAACCACCAAGGGTTGGATATTCCGGGGTGTTTTTCATCAGATCCTCTCATTTTGGATACATTTGACACATCCAAATGGCTCCACGCCCCTTCGCTTCCCTTGGCCTTCCCCACAGTTCCCTTCAAAGCTGTTTCATTCAGTCTCATCCACAATTAACCTTTGGATAAAGACTGAAGCAATGGAGATGGGACAAATCCCTGCTTGCAACGCAAGGTCCGTTCTCCCTCCCCAGACATTCAGGGCCCTCCACATCTCCCTGTTCTCGTTTTACATCTGATTTATTTGCAGGCCCTTCTGGTTGCCTCCAAAACCTTATGAGCAGCTCCCACTGCGTGAACCTCTATTATCCCTCTTTTTTCCCCCAGGAATGTGCCTATTCCCGCTCTCCACACGATTCTCCCCAGCTTCCAGGCCCTGCTGCCGCCGTAATGCCATCTAATTATGCTCCTTATCAGCTTTCCCGGGAAGCAGTTTGTTGTTGTGCACCATCTTTGGTGTCTTCTGGGAGCTGCCAGTTCTCCTGCCTTTCCTGATTGCACATTCCCATCCAGGAGAGCTCCTCCAGCAGGGCCCTGATCGCTGACAGCTGCTCATTATTTTGTTATTTCTATCAGCCCGCCTCGCTGTGCCGCTGGGAAGGGACGCTCAGGTGATCCAAAGCTTCTCCTATTCCCAAATCTCTCGGGATGTGAGTTAAGGACTGGCCTGATAACGCTGCAAAGCTGAAGGGAGGGGATGGCTGAAAGCTCCTGAAATCCTCCTGGTGGTGACCCCGAGTGGAGAAGGAGTTCCCTGGGGGAAAGAGATCCAGAATTGGCCAATTTTTCCATGATGAATTCCGTGTGGGAAGGGGGGCTCTGGCATCTCCCGTTGTTCTCCTCGCACACGGAGATGGGATGGAAAAGCAGCTCTGCCCATGCCTTGGCTCTTCAGAACCTTCATATCCTCGGCTCAGGAGGACCAAGGTGTCCCCACCTCCATATCCCTGGTTTTGGGGTCCCTGCCTCACACTCCTGAGGTTCCCATGCTGGCCCGAACATCTCTGTGTGTCTCCCGCGGCCACTTGGAGTCAAGAGCCGCCAGAAAGGCGTCTCCCAGAGGGAGGAATTCCATGTGCCCTCGGGGATGTTCCACGCTCGGCTCCCGCCTGCTTCCCGGTGCGGTTTTAGTCTCAGGTTTAACAAACGCTCTCGCTCGCCTGGAGTAACGAAGCAGCGAGATGAAAGACAGGGCCACGGAAGGTTGTTAAAAAATTACTTGCAAATTAACGTGAGGACAAAGTGTGTGAGTTATTATCGTCTAAAGACCCTTGAAAGCGGCGCTGGCGCGTGCACCCTCCGAGCACCGACGTTCCCAGGCACAACTACACTGGTAAACCGAGCCCAGGGGGCTTGATTAACAGGAAATTTTCAGAATGCCAATTAGAGCAAAGTTTACCGAACAAATTGTTTGCACTTGTACCCTAGAACCATCATGAATTTTAATTCTGCATGGATTTATGTGGCTGAAACAATAATTAAAGATACATGAACGCCTCACGTTCAGGAGAATCCCCCAGGGCTGCGCTGGAGTTTTGGGTGGGGAAGGGGGTGAGGAGCCTGTTTGGGCAGGAGCTGCTCTCTCCTGGGGGAACATGGGGTGGAGAAGGCTTTTCCCTATGGAAATGAGCAGTTTTCCAAGTACTGAGCTCCCGGATTTGTGCTGCATTTTGTCTTTGATTTCTTTTTTTGCTCTTTTTTCCTTCCTCATTTCTGTAATCTGACAAAGAATGATGCATGGGATGTTCTCCCAATAAACAGTGGCTTGTCTTTTCCTGCCTCCCGCTTTTGGAGGCTGTGGGATGTTAAATCAGCTCCTTGTCTGCCCCAAAACTGGAGCCTTTCCCCTCCCTGCAGCCTGGGAGGGTGCATGGGAATCCTTTTTCTCCTGATCCCTGCTCCTGCTCAGCCATTCCCAGGTTTGGATGTGGGGGAAAGGTGCATGGTGATGGATCCCTTTTCCCCTCATCCCTGTTTCTGCTGAGGCACTTCCAGGTTTGGATGTGGACGAGAGACACATGGGGATCCTTTTTCTCCTTATCCTTGCTCCTGCTCAGCCATTCCCAGGTTTGGATGTGGGGGAAAGGTGCATGGTGATGGATCCCTTTTCCCCTCATCCCTGTTTCTGCTGAGGCACTTCCAGGTTTGGATGTGGACGAGAGACACATGGGGATCCTTTTTCTCCTTATCCTTGCTCCTGCTCAGCCATTCCCAGGTCTGGGTGTGGGGGAGAGGCCTGGAATCCACAGGGAGCAGCTTTTTCCCCCCGGGAGGAGTCACAGCCAGCGGTGTGATGTAAATGTGTGCCTTCATTTGAATTCCTCTCCCCCTCTCCTAGTTGCTGGTAAATAAGTTACACGTATTTTTAGAAGAAGTTATTTTCTGTCACTGCACTTTTAAATGTCAAGCTCCTGGAGAGGAGTCTTCAAGAGAGTTTAAGGTCAGTCAGGCTTTAAGGAAGAAATCCAGGTAGGGAAGAGCAGCAGTGGTCGGGCTTTGGTCCAGCCTAAGCCTGGCTGTGTTTTAAATGCTGGGCAAGCAGGAGCATCCCACACAGAGGTGACAGCCAGGGGCATGGCTCTCCCCATCCCTCATTTATGGAAAAATGGAAAACTTTGACCAAAAAACACTGGATGAAAACTCTGTGTTGTGTTGGCTGAGGAGCACTGATGAATAATTCATCCCCCCAAAGGTCGGTTTACAAATGATTAATTAACCTTAAGAGGAGTTGTCCTCGTTGGCAACATCCCTTGTCCTGAACAGCTTCATCATGTCTGCATGGGACGTTTAACCACGATTATCTGGGAAAAGGATCGAGGAACCCCGGACCAAATGGAGAGGGGCCGGCACCAGGCGTGGGGGGCACAGCAGCTCCTCAGGCTTTGCTGGGCCACTGTGGGCTAAACCAGGCTCAGGCACCCCTGGACCTGCTGAGATAGGGCTGGGGAGGTGCTGAAATTGCACAGAAAACAGTTTCAGCATTTGTTTTCCTGCTTTAATGTGGGAGCGTGGCTCTCCTGCCGGGAACGCTGCTCCTGGATCTCCCGCTGGGCCTAATGGCCATGGGGACACAGCCCTGGCGTCCCAGGGCTCGCTGCACTTGTTAGCAGCCACTCCTCGTGTGCATTTATTAACAAAGTGCTCCTTAAAAGCTCTTCCAGTGTCTGGAGTCATTCCTGGCTCATCCCCGGATGCCTCTGGTGAGCGGCGTCTCTGCTGGAGCTGCTTCACCCTCAGCAGGGTCCTGAGGAGCTGCGGCTGCTGGGGACCCTCTCAACCCCTCTGTCCCCTGGTTCAGGCTCCAGGAGAGCCCCCAACTCTTGCCAGGGTCACTTGTGATGCTGATATTTATTTATTTTAATTAATGGATGTGTTTTACTTTGGCAGAGGCAGTGGCTGAAGGCTGGGCCCCCTCAGTGCCTCTCCCAGGACAAATACGTGGAAACCTTGTCACATCAGAAAGCTGCTGTTCCTCCAGCTCCTTCTGCTTCCTTCTCCTCCCAAAACCAGCAGGACACCGGGCTCTTCTTGGACTAGGAACAATTTACCCTCTCCCTGACACAGCTCCTACACTGCACAAATTAAGTTGATTTATTCTTACCTTTTTAAATCCATAAAGTGGCAAAAGCAGCACGTTCACACCTGAGTGCTCCCTGTCCTGAAGTGGGGGAGGTTTCCCAAATGTTTCAGCTCAACTCCACAGTTTCCAGGAGCAGAAGGATCACAGAAAGCACAGAAAGAGCTGGGGAAAACACAACAAAAATTCACATCGTGAACAGTTTGGTTTAGCTTTGTTAAGCGGGGCTGGACCTCAGAAGGGGAGTGTGAAGTGCTGCTTTGGTGGGGTGTGGAGCCTGTGGTGGGTTCAGTGACCCATACTGGTCATACTGGTCACTGAACTGGGCATTTGGGGTTCAAATTGAAAGGGAAGATTAGGTTGGATATGTCGGAGGAATTGTTCCCTGGGAGGGTGGGGAGGCCCTGGCACAGGGTGCCCAGAGAAGCTGTGGCTGCCCCTGGATCCCTGGAAGTGTCCAAGGCCAGGCTGGACATTGGGGCTTGGAGCAGCCTGGGACAGTGGAAGGTGTCCCTGCCCATGGCAGGGCGTGGGATGGGATGATTTTAAAGGTCCCTTCCAATCCAAACCTTTCCGGGATTCCCTGATTCTGTACAAACATCCGTGGGCCTGGATGCTGAGGGACCCTCTGGATTCAACCCAGAAACGATGGAGATCCCATGCACAGCTTGATGTCACCACTCAGCTGCTGAACCACCAAGTTTTTCCCACCTGTGTGCTCCTCTCCCACACCTCCTGGCTGCCAATCCGTGCAAAACCCCTCCCAAAATGCTGGAACTGGGAGCAGTGGGGTCATGGGGACCATCCAAGTGACATCAGAGCTGCAGCACCCACTGTGTCAGCTCTGCCCGGTGCTTCTGCAGCTCAGGCATCTCCTGCAGCTCCAGCTTTAATCCCCATATTTCTGCACTTGTAGGGGTTTTTTTTTTTTAGAAGCATGAAAATGATTTACAACATTTCACATTGCATTTTTTTTAATCCCTCAAAATGAAAACAAATCTTTTCCCGACTTCGCCCGATTTCAAGGCCTCGCTTTTGTTCAGCTCTCGCTGGAAAAAAAAAATATGGGTGGGAGAAACTCCTAAAATCCCCAACCACTGGAAAGAAAATTGGGATTTTTCCAAGTTAAGTAGTCTGACAGAGCGGACATACATGTTTAATTTGAAAATGTTGATTCCAAATGGATTTTTGTTTAAAAAAAGCTTTCCTCAAGCAAGTCAATATTTGTAATCAAATTGAAATTTCCTCTGGGAATTATTTATTTTCATGAGGTCTAATTTTTGCACGGAAAAATTCTACGCAGGAAGGGTTTAAGGCGCTTTAAAGCAGCTTTAGGAATCTGGGAGATAGGAGGGGGCTGGGAAATCCCACTCAGGCTGAGCCCACTTGCCTTTGATGAGGGTGAGCTGATGAAAGAGTTTAAAGTGACTCTTTCTTCTTTGAAGAAGGAAAAGAGTGAGCAGGAGAAAAGGGAGGAATTGGAAGGGAGGAGACATCCAACACCAGTTCCCTCCTGCTCCCCTCCTTTATATTCCTTGAAAATCAAGAATAAAAAATCCACGTGGCCTGGGACTCCCCCTGGAAACACTGGACATCAAAGTGAGGGACCTGAGCTGGGCGTGTGGGGTTCCTCCATGGCCAGAGGGGACAACGGGCACTTTGGGGAGGTGTGGAGCTCCTCTGCCCCCCTGTCCACCACAGATCCACGTCCACCACAGATCCACGTCCACCACAGATCCACGTCCACCACAGTCCCATGTCCACCACAGTCCCATGTCCACCACAGGTC
>VZRV01006481.1:197759-238098 GCA_013398115.1 Falcunculus frontatus | reverse complement strand
TGTCCACCACAGATCCATGTCCACCACAGGTCCATGTCCACCACAGATCCATGTCCACCACAGGTCCCTGTCCACCACAGATCCATGTCCACCACAGGTCCATGTCCACCACAGATCCATGTCCACCACAGGTCCATGTCCGCCACAGCCCGAGGACCCCCATCTGTGCTGCCTGACCTGCTGGACATCTCCCGGTGGGGCAGGAGCACTCCTGGGACACTGCAGCCCCTCCATGGACATCCCACCACAGCCCCAGGGAGGAACAGGCACGGGATGCTCCTTCTCCTGTGTTAACAGAGCTCCAAACCTCAGGAAAAGCGGCCACAGGACTTCTCCAGCACCACAAGGAAAATTATCACAGCACAATCTCAAGATGATTTTCCTGCAGAATCTGTGTCCATTTCAGAGCAGCGTTTGGGGTTAATGATGTGCATAATTTACATTATTATGTCTTTAAAAAAAAATTATTTTTATAAATTGCCTGCTTTCATGTTTCTCTTCATGTTGGTGCTCTGGGAACACGACGGAGTGGTAGGAAAACAACAGGAGAGCCCTGCTCTGTGTCAGCCTGGAACACAGAGGCAGCATTCCTGGGCTCCAGACACTCCCAGGAGCACGGCACCGTGGCAGATCCGTGGCTCCAAGGCAACTGCCGACCTGCAGGTTTATTGGGAATGGAAACAAGGAAATTCCGGGTTTCTTTGCCCTCTGAGAAAGAAGCAGGAGGCAGGAAGCAGCTCTCAGCATCTCCTGACACTGCTCCTCCACCTGCACCCATAGGCTGGGGGTTTTGGGGACCTCTTCCAAAGGAGCAGGATTTTCCTCCTTGTCCCCAAGCTGTAGCCAGAGAGATGGAGAGGGATTGACTCCGGTTTTGTGCAGCTGGAGGGGGATAAGGAGACTCCAAGCTGTGGTGGCTCCAGGCACAGCTCCTGGGGCATCGTGGCTGGCTCCTCACCGCACACCCTCAAAGCTTCACAAACATGCCCTGAGTATTTTCCAGCTCAAACGATTCCTTACCTTCCGAATCTTGCTGGTTCAGCCCCTTTTCCAATGGACTGGGGTGAACTGATCACCAAACAAAACCCCTTTTTCATCCCCCAGGCCCTGATTTTGTTGCTCTGCCCTCACACAATCCCTGCCTGGGCTCGGGTACCTGTGGGGAAAGGCCCCGCTGAAAACATTTAGGGACTGGCAGGAAAATTATCGGAATGATTGGGGTGATTAATTTGGAGTTGTTGAAGACCCTTTTAAAAGATGCCCTAAATGTGTTCCAGAAAGCCACGTTGATCACAAAAGCAATGAAGAAATGCACCTTGATGAGATAAGAGGTGAAAAAAGCAATAAAACCAAATAAAGCAACCTATATAAGAAATGGGATAAGAGCAAGCTGACAGCAACAATCAGTGGGCAAAAAACAAGGGATGCAAACAGGGCCTGACAAGAACCTGAGCAGGGAAAAGAGGGATGGGGAGGTGGTTTCCCAACCCAGTGTTTGGATTCCCAGGTGTCCTGGCAATTCCTGATGGGAGGGAGCACAGCAGGGCTGCTCCAGAGGGTCTGTGGTGGTTATTTTAAATGGAGAATTCCTGGTTTGGACAATCCTGAACTGTTCACGGACTATTCCTGCCTCCCCTCAGACAGGGATTTTAAAAATAAATCTGAAATCCAAAGCTTGGAAACGTAACTCTTCATCTGGAAAGGTTTCTGATCCATCTGTTTTAGCTCTGCTATCACTCCTAAGGACAAGGAAAAACACCTTGAGGGGTTTTCCTGTCACCCACAGGGCTGACTTCCCTGGCAGGACCCAAACCTGTTGTGTTCAGGGTTTGGAACAAATCCAGCATTTCCCAGGGCAGGAAACTCTCTGGGAATATGCAAGACCATCACGGATGCTGAAAATTCCCTCCTCCAGGTGCCTGGGAGCTCTGGCTGCACCTGCACAACCAGCCAGGTACCATGGAAGAGAAACAGGAGAGATTCCTGCTGTCCTCAGGGGTCTGTCCCCAAAATTGGCTTTTCCTGCTTGTTTTAAATAGCTTTGCTCTGTTTGGGGTTTGGATCCAGCTTTCCCCAGCCTGGAGGCCAGAGGGGATGGAAAAGGCCTGGATGGGGGTTCAGGGTCTCCTGTTTCCAGCCTCGGGAAAGATCCCCCTCAAAGAGCCAAAATCCCGGGAAGCTTCGGCCTTTGCTGGCACTGGCACAGAAACCAGGAAAACATTGACTTCCAGGGGAAGGTGCAAACACAGGGAGCTCCCAGTTGGCCAAAATCCGATAAAACCTGACCTCTGATGAACTGCAGCCTCCACATCTCAAACAGCCCCTGCTCAATATTGGTGCTGCTGGCGTTTACCTTGGAGGGCTGGAGGAGCAGCAAAGCCTGGAGCTCCCGGAGGTGTTTAATTCCCAACATTTCTGTGACTGTTCCCAACTCCAAACCCCATGGGAAGAGCACAGATCTGTGGATTTGAGGTTATCAGAGCACCTGAGCCTCCTCAATTACAGAAAATCCAGAGTGAGCCAGAAAGAAATGATCTTTCCCAGCAGGATGGTCCTGTTCCTCAGGTTGGTTTTCAATCTTGGAACCCCCCTGGGAAAAGCCTCCAAGAAAAGCTCCTTCCCTGCCTTTGGAGCAGGGCAGAAACCCCAGGGAATAAACACGGAGTTGGAAATAATGGGGAAAAAATAATCAGAGTTTGATGATAACCATGAAGGAAGAAATGGAAGCTTCTCTGCAGAATTCCTCACCTCCCAAGCCCAGGATTCCCCCAGACCTCAGCCCTGCTCAGCACTATAAATATATCAACAATTTATTTCCTTGTTCCCTGGATTACTCCAAGCTTTTTGGAACCAGTCTAAAGCACAGGCAAATCCATTAAAAAATGGATTCCTTGTATTTCTTCATAGCTGCCTCTAACTCGAGTCCCTTCCCTGTTAAACCCTGACTGCAGCAAATTCACCCTTTCCTTTCCTTTCCCCAGCAAGGTGTTACCCAGATTTTTGGGATTTGTCCCTCATCCTGCCCTTGAGTGTCCTGGAGCAGTGGGGTGGGAGATGCAGCTCCTGGGAAGGGGGGGATAAAGCTCCTTCTGCCTGTCCCCCAGGACTGCTGTCTGCAATTCCAGGTTCCCCCCGGCTCCACCTGCACCCCAAACCCACAGGCTGTGGGGTGCTGTGGGTTACACCAGACTCCTCCTGCCCAAATCCGAGCCTGGAGCAGAGCTCCTCTCACCACGGGGTTTATCCAGAGCTGTGGCAGAAGCTGCACTTTCCCATCCCGGTTCCACAGCCTGAGATCTGCCTCGTTTGGGTGTTTCAGATCCAGCAAATGGGAAGCACAGCCGGAGGTGGTTCAGGCTGCATCAGGCACTGCACTTTTCCCAAAAATCTGAAAGCAGCCTACAACAATCACCGCCGTCAAACACCTCAAAAACCTTCCAGGAGCTCAGTTTTCAAGGGATTTAGGCATTTGTAGCCTGCTGTTCGAGAGGAACAGGGACATGGATGAGGCTGAGCTGTATTTTAGCTCTGCTTTCACTCGTAGGACACAGGAAGAAAATCTTCTGGGGTTTTTGCGTTCTGCAGAGGTCACTGGGAGGACACAAACCCTGATGCGTTCAGCACGCTCAGGTTGGACACAGAGAGGTTGGAAGAGGGGTTGATCCTGGCAGATGTGTCTGGAATCACCTCCAAGGCTGCCACGGACCCGGATCCTGCTCCCAGCCCTGCAAACCACGGCTCAGCAGTGCCCTTCTCACCCCGAGCACCAGCAGTGCCCTCACTGCCTTCGGGGGAAGGAGGGGAAATTCATGCACAGCGTGAGCTGCCCCACATTTTATTCCAGGAAAATGGGAGGAACAATCTTTGCTTTATCCCATGGGAAAAAAAATCGCTTTGTACTTTCCAGAAACAGCAGCAATGAGGGAAGGAATTCCTCCCTGGGAGGGTGGGGAGGCCCTGGCACAGGGTGCCCAGAGAAGCTGTGGCTGCCCCTGGATCCCTGGCAGTGTCCAAGGCCAGGTTGGATGGGGCTTGGAGCAGCCTGGGACAGTGGAAGGTGTCCCTGCCATGGCAGGGGGAGGAATAAAATGATTTTTATGGTCTCTTCTGACCCAAACCATTCTGGGATTCTGTGAAGGCTCAAGGGAGTTATTCCTTAAAAACAGTGATTTTGAACCCAAATCCCCTGGATTTCCCTTGGGCTCCCTCAGGTTTCACAGGCAGAGGCAGAATCATCATTTCCCTAATTAAACATCAATTCACTTGTAAGGCCTCAAGATTTATAATAAAATTAAGGGCACTTAATTAAGGACCCTGCAACTTTATTTTGCTGATATTCTGCTGGAGCTGTGGTGATTTCACTCCGAGCAAACCCCTGAACGTCCCAAATCACCCTTAATCCCACAAATCCTGCATCAAACCTTCTGCATCCCCTTCCACCTGCTGGGAGCCAACAAATTAAACATCTCCAAAGTTTTCCTGGAATAATAAGGACAATCGACTTCGGCAGCAGAGAGAAACCCCAGGATCACAAGATGCTTTTGGAAACACTTTTTATTCCCCAGCTTCTAAAAAAACCCCGTTTGATGCCAAGGGGAAAACAAAGGAGGGGTTTTTTAGGATAGGCCCAGCCTAAGATAGAGGGGAGCAGGGAGGAGGGGGAGAAGCTTTAGGGGGACAGTGGCACTTCCAGCAGGGGGCTGGTGACAAACCCCAGCCCCATTTTCCACCCTCTTTAACACCACCCCGACACCAGCTTTATTCTTTTAAAATATTTAGTGGTTTCCCTCCACAAATTTCCAAACAACTTGGCCGATCCTGCAGGTGAAAACTGGTTTAAAAATTAATTGTGAGCTTTTAAAAATTAATAATTCTTTCGCTTAATTAAGCTGGCGGCTTCACATTTTTTAAGCTGCGAACAATTTGGGAGCTGCTGCCGTTGGGATGGAAAATGCTGGGGGATGAGAACTGGAAATCTGTTCCCTTCATTGTTTCCCAGAGCAGGTTTTTGGGCTCTTCTGCATCATCTGCATCGTTATTGATGGTATTCCTACCCTGATCCAAACCTGGATCTATAACACGGCCATTTTGCCGGAATTTCTTTTGTTCCAGCCTAATCTAAAATGTTTTCTTGTTGTCCATAACACATTTGGATATGGATTTTTTTTTTAATGGATCCTTTTACTTCTCCCATCCATTGTTCTTTATTTCCCAGTGTCTCATTTTTAATCACAGCCATTATCTTCCTTCCTTTCCTGATTTGTTACTTATTATCTGTAGGTCGACTTGTTCCTCTGGCTTCCTTTTTTTTTTGCCTGGATGTGTTGTGATCTTTCCTTTGTGATCATCATAAATACTCCTGTCAAGGAGGAAGGGAAACCAAAGGCATTTATTTCGGGGAGAATCTGAGCAATTTCTGCTTTCCAGAGAAGCAGTGGAGAGAGCTTTAAGAATTGCTCTGTGTGTGAGGACGGCCCAGCAGATTTTGCCGTGGGCCTCAGCCTAATTCCTGCCTCCAAATGGGATTGTGGATCCTGGGGATCTCTCTGGCATGTGCAGAGCTCGTTGGCAGGAGCTGCTCTGCACACTAGCCTGGTCTCAGCCCCCAAAATCCCCTCAATTTCCTCAATCATGACCCACAGTGGCTAGAAATCCATAAATCTGAATTAATATTGTCCTGCAGAGGTGGATGCACAACAGGACTCTGCAGCTTTAAGCTTAAAGAGGAGAGATTTAGATGGGATTTTGGGAAGGAATTGTTCCCTGGGAGGGTGGGGAGGCCCTGGAATGGATTTCCCAGAGAAGCTGTGGCTGCCCCTGGATCCCTGGCAGTGCCCAAGGCCAGGTTGGACATTGGGGCTTGGAGCAGCCTGGGACAGTGGAAGGTGTCCCTGCCCATGGATGAGTTTAAGATCCTTTCCATCCCAAGCTTTTCCATGATCCCCCTGCCTGGAGCAGGGCTGAAGCTGTGGGGAGTTCAGGAGAGGGGGTGAAATCTGGGAATGTGTTTTTTAGTGTCTCCCAGGCCAGGAGGACACAGGCAGAGCCTTCCCTGGAGCCGAGTGCTCTGTGCCCATCCCCGAGCTGCAGCACTGCTCTCGGCCTCCCCTTGCTTTATTTACATTGATTTTAGAATAATGACTTCCCATGAAATAAATTTCGATGGAGAAAATAAATTATTTTTGGGCGCGGGCCGCTGCCGGCGCCGATTCCCCATTCCCAGCCCCTCGTTGGCATCTCAGCATTTCCATTCCAATGTGAGGCATTCACAACTTTATGTATTTCCCTTTTCATGCAGAAAATCTGCCTATTTCTACTCAGCACAAGAGGAACTTTTGCTGGGTTGTTTAACCTTGAACAAATGCTGCTTTAACCATTTTCAGGACAGCGCAATGACAAATTCCACCGCTGCCTTTCTGCACCACTGCTCCGTGGTTTAAACCTGAACGTGGCAGAACTGAAAGCGAAATACAAAACATATTTATTTCTCCCCCCTCTCCACCTCAGTGCTGCAGTGGAAATGTGCTTTGAGTCCTGCTTGGGGTTAGAAATTTTCTTTGAAGCTGTGGCCTGTTGTGCTCTTTTCCTGGCTGTGTCTGATGACCTGCCAGCCTTCTGCTCCCCACGTGATCCCATGGAACTGTGATCCCAGAGATGCCTCCTTCCTCCGGGGGTGCAGCTCCACCGGTGCTGCTCTGCTCCAGGCTTGGAGCTCTCCTGGAGCGTGAGGTGAATTTTAAATCATTTTCCTCCAAGGCTGTTCAAGAATTTAAACCAAGATCTCGATTCTCCCCTCACAGCAATGGAAGGTGAGCTGATGTCCAGTGGGGAATGCTCTTGGAAAAGCAGCTGAATGTCTCCTCCATAAGGAAAATCCTGTGTTTCCACCTCAACGTGAGGCAGACTCTCCGTTTCCAGTCGGGATTAGAGAAGCACAAACCTGTGCACGGAGATCCCATCCTCATCCTCCGGTGAGAGCTTGGCCCATTTCAGGAGATTCCCGAAGAATTCCCAAATGAAGCTTCCAACCCAGAAAGAGAATTAAGGGAAGCAAACCTGGGCAGGTGTGGGGAGGCCAAGGAGTCCCAGACCACCTCTCTGCATTTCCCTGGAGCCGCTGGCTCCCCTGCAGCCCACCCAAACCTGACAGCATCCTGAGGGGAAGAATTTTGGTGACACAAAATCTGAACCAAGCAGCTTCTTCCTGCCTGTTTGGAACATCCTGATCCATGTGATATCCTGGGTCTGGAGCTGCAGGAGCTGTGAATTTGTGAATTATCTCCCCTGTGCCACCCCTGCCCATCACTCACACTTTGCTCCGAGTGAAGAGTCTCAATCCACGTAATCTCTCTGCTTGCAGAGACATTCCTCAGCCCTTATCTTTCTCACTTCTCTCTCCATCTTTTCTACTTCCTAGGGTTTTTTTTTTCCCTGTCTTTTTTTTTTTTTTTTCTCCTCCAGTGGAGGGAACAGATCTGCAAACAGTAGTTAAGTAGCAGGTGAAATATTGATCCGTGCAATGACAAATTGATCTCTTCTGTTTTGTTTAACACTTTTCCCCCAAAAAATTTCCACACTCAATTTACTTTTAGGCTCTCACAGATCACTGAGGCGATTTTTTTTTTTTCCCTAACTGTACCTGCAACGTGGGCATGCAAGGAAAAAGTCACTTTTCCTCTGCAGTTGTAGCTTGGTGAAGGCTTGTGACTGGTTCAACTCAAATCCCAGAATTCCAGGATGGTTTGTGTTGGAAGAGACCTCAAAGATTATCCCATCCCACCCCTGCCATAGCAGGGACAGCTCCCACTGTCCCAGGCTGCTCCAAGCCCCAATGTCCAACCTGGCCTTGGACACTGCCAGGGATCCAGGGGCAGCCACAGCTTCTCTGGGCACCCTGTGCCAGGGCCTCAGTGCCCTCCCAGGGAACAATTCCTTCCCAATATCCCATCTAAATTTCCCCTCTTCACGTTTTAACCCATTCCCCTTGTCCTGGCACTCAGTTCCTGATGCAAATCCTTCTCCATTTTCCCTGTAACCCCTTCAGGCACTGGAAGGAGCTCTGAGGTCTCCACACACCCTCCTCTTCTCCAGGCTGGACAGCCCCAGCTCTTCCTACAGGACAGTTTCACCCTCCCACAGGATTTTGCACGTCTTGCTCCTGTTTTCCTGTGCTGTTGTGGGCTCCTGCCATGGCTTTGCAGCAGGAACTCAGAATGCTGAATGATTATCAGCAGCTTCATGGTTAAACTGCTTTCCTTTCCTTCTCCTCATCTGGAGGTGATGCTCTCCCACAGGTCCCCGGGTGCTTCTTTTGCCACTTTCACTCTGCTGATTTATTCCTAATTTGTGTTTCTTGCACAGTTATGAGACAGAGGAGGAGTTCTCCCTGTAACACTGCAGTTTAACACTGCACTCTTCATTTGTCTAAGAGCCTCTGCTGAAGACTTTTCCAAAGCTTTTCCCTTGCTCTGGAAGCTCACAGGCTCCAAGAGCTCCCGGTGCAGTGACTCTTCCCCACCATTCCATATTTATTCCTGTGCCTCCTGAGGTCTCTGTGATATTTTCCTGAGTGCCCAGCTCAGAGCTGGCCTGGGCCATCGCTGGATTGCTGCTGGAAGCATCCCTGCATTTCCCACCTCCAGCTCCTCTGGAATCACCTTATTTTTAACAATTCCTCGCTCAGCACCACTTAAGGGCTCTTTCCTGTGCCGCATCCTTCAGGCTTTTTCCTGTGCTCATCCTTCCAGCTGCTCCTTGGAACACTTTCAATTTCCCCATTTGCCCCCAACCTCCTCAAAAACCACTGATTCTGGGATGGATCCTCCACCATGAGGGCTCCACAGCTGCTGAGGGGGTTGGCAAAATGGAATTATTATTAGATTTAGTAGGGTTTATTATTAGATTTTTACACCTCCTCGAAAAAAGGGTTTGTCTTCTCTGTCACAGCTTTGTCTTCTCACACTCCTTTTCTCATTTTCCTCCTTTGAACACGACTTCCACTTTTTGAAGGATACTGTTTTACCTCTGACAGGCTCCTTTGGTCTGCTCTTTAATGAGAACTGCTAATTTTTTGCCCTTTTAAGGTCTCTTTTGATAATTGTATAGATTTGCTCTCATCCTCTAATAGAAGATCTTTAAACAGTGTCTGTGTCCCCTGGAAAAATGTCACCCTTTTGGTGGCTGCTTTTAATTTCTTTTTAACAAGCCTCTCCCCTTTCATGTGGAGAGCCTTTTTGAAATGAAGTTGTGATGAACTTTTGCAGGTTTATTTTTAAATTCCCACAATGTTACCGAGTTAAAGTACATTGAGACACTTTTACAGAGCAGCCCTTCAATAACAGCATTTAAAACCAGCCCCGTGGCCTGCTCAGGATTAAACCTGGCACTGCATCTCCCGGCTGTCCCAAGGAGGAATTATCTGCTGTGTTGTCTCTATCCATTTTTCCATGGAGTTTTTGGAATTCCCCCCAGTTCTGGGCTGGTTTTGAGTTCAGATTTTGATGATTTTTATGGTTAAGATTCACCTGTCAGGTGGGTGCTGATGTAGCCTCAACCTTTGGCTTTGGTTTTGAATTTAAACTCACAGAGTGACTGTTATTTTCTAGTATTAATTGTTCATTAATTGTTCATTGCACTAATTAACACCCAGCCCTCTCCTGCGCTTGCCCCACTGCTGCTCTCTGTCCTGGCTCTCATGCGTTGGCCTCTGGGGTCACCTTGTCCCTCTGATTTCCACAGAAACCCCAAAATCTGGGATAAAACCTCACTGGATCCCACCCTGAGCTCCTCACCTGGCCCAAAGGGACATCCAGGATACCCCTTTCCCAAAATAACGGTCTGGAGAATTTCCCACTTCAGCTGGGATTGCTGCTCCTAACAATGGACACATCCAGCTTGGATTCATGTGGGCTCCCAGATAAATCTACATGAGGCAGCAACACCAGATAACACATTTTAGCAATGGAAAGCTTCTGTTGAGAATTGCAAAGTTTAAAAGAGAGCTCCCAAACTCCCTCAGCCCCCAAAGCTCTTCCCAAAGATGGAGGTTACTCCAACATTTGCCACAGGGGAGCCAGGAATGCGTGACCACACAGAGGAAGGTCGTGAAAACCCAAGCACCTTCCCCTCTCCCATGTTTTAGGCTGAGAGCAGGGTTATTTCCAAGTCCCATCGTTTCCTCTGAGGTTTTTATCACAGCTGAAAACTGCCAGGAACGTTCCACGAGGCAGGAGAGGAGGAAAGGGAAAGCCAGCAGCAGCCACCTCCCCTGGCTGGGTCTGCCTGAAAACGTTTGTAAAGTGAATCTGCTCTCCTTCAAGGCACTGGGAAGTGCCAAAAAAATCTGTCCCGAGGTCTGAGGTGGATGCACGGAGCTCTAAAGGAAAGGCAGGGCTGCCTTTGCTCCTGTCCCAGGAGCAGCACCGGCTCCACTGGGTTCCCATATTTCCTCTTTGTTCTCTCTGAGCTGCTGTGAACTGGTGGGAGGTCACTGCCCCATTTCTAAAACACCCCAAATCCTCAGCATCACCCCTAAATCAGTGGGGAGGCCTCAGGTTGCTCAGAGAAGCTGTGGCTTGCCCCTGGATCCCTGGAAGTGTCTGAGGCTGGGCTGGAGCAGCCTGGGATAGTGGGAGGTTTCCCTGCCATGGCAGGGGTGGGATGAGCTTTAATGTCCCTTCCCACTTGGGATTCTGTGACAGATCCAGGCTTACAAAAGCCAGCAAATTTCACTCCAGATGAGTGCAGACAACATTTCCCAACATTTCACTTTTCCCTATTGAACCCCCAGCCTGTTTAGCCATTCTCAGCTGTCATGATGCCTGAGATGGCCACCTAAAAACCAGAGACTAGACAGGAATAAGGGAATAAAGGTAGGTATTTATTTGAAGGATCTTCAAAGGCACGCCCTGGGCAGGCCAAAGGCAACACCCAGGATGGACCCTGGGGCACGAGTTCTTCACACTTTGATAAGTTTGGTCCATTTGCATATCAGGGTTAATGCTCAATTAAAGCTTCAGTTAATGACGTAACAACCCCAAGTTTGCCCTCCTCTTCAGAGGCCTCAGTTTACACATTTGGGGCCTGGGACAATCGAGGTGTCCTTGGAGAGCAAACCTAGAGAGGCTTTGTTATGTCTAACCAGCGTGAGAGAACAGCAGCTAACAAGAAACTCAGAGTTACACACCGTGCAGCGCAGGATTTGAAAAATATGAAAGTTAAAACCTAAGGCATCAGTCACAGTTTCATTCTCCCCCTGTTCTTGCCTGGAGCATCCCTTCCCCTGCCCTCCCTGCAGAGCTGCTGCACCCTGATTCCAGTGCCCTGCTGGAAGCACTGGGCAGCCACAGCCACATCTCCACTTGTCTCTGCTCCATCCCCTCCTGGAGGCTCCCGAGGATTCTGTTTGCACTGCACAGGCTCAGGCCCTGGGCTTTAGGGATAAGCCAGATTTTCTTCTGATTAAAGACTTCTGGAAGATTAAAGATACACAGCCGGCGCCCAAGCCAAAGCTGCAAAGCAAAGATCACTCTGCAACTTCGCACTTGGCAATTTGATTCTTTTTCTTTCTGACTTCTCCTGCATTTTTAAACACAGAAATTGGGGATGACAATCATCTGCCACAGAGCAGCACCGTGCCCCTGCTCAGGAGCAGGGCTCAACATGGAGAGCCAGAGTGGAGTCAGAACAATCCCAGGGTTTTGGCACAGCCAGTCCAGCTCTGCTGGATGTTCTCCCACTCCTACACAGCCCCAGGCTCCTGCTTCAGTCTGGCTTTGTTCTGCTCTGCTCCACTTTCTCTTTTCCTGCCGTTCCCAGCAATTGTCTCCATCCCACACAGACAAACCTCTCCATCTCTCTCCACGTCCCTTTCCTCAGCCTGGATGAGGGCAGAGATCCCTCCATCTCCTCTAACAGGATTTTTCCCCAATCCCACGGGCGGGACAGGCTCTTCTCACACCCCCAAAGCAGGAATGTATCAGGGCTGGTCGGACAAAGGGCAGGGGACACATCCAGCACCCCCAGTGTGGGCAGTGGGGGGACAGAGCGGTGCCTGGGGGAGCCAGGACATCCCTCTGGTGCCAGGGACACAGCCTGGCACATGAGCACCTGAGCTGGATCAGGATCCACCACTGGATCAGGCAAACTCTGCCTCTCCCTCTCCTCCTCCTCCCCATCCCACTTGTGCCCTCTTAGCAGCATGTCCCCAGAGCGTGGCCTGTGTCCTCATCCCAAAAAACATTCTCCAGCCTAAAAGGCCGTCCCCAGAAAAATGCAGTGCCCAATTTCTGTTTCTCTCACCAAACACACCCAGCCCTTGGCACAAGGGATGGTGCCCTCTGTCCTGCCAGAGCCCAGGGTCCCTGTGTGGGGTGGTCTGAGGATCCCCCTCTGCCACCCTGTGCTGCCATGGGGAGTTCAGGGATATCCAGGAGCCTCCTGAGCGATGTCAGTCTGTCCTGAGCAGGGAAAGGACGAGCGTGGAGCAGCCCAGACAGGCCTCCAGCTGTCCCAGCAGCTGCTCTGGGACCCGAGTCCCACCCGTGGGAGCTCCTGGTGGCTTCGTGTGACCGTGGCTTGTCCTGTCCTGCTGCCACCAAGCTCATCTGCTGTTCCCAAGCAGCTGCCCATAGCCCTGAGAAAATCCACCCCATTTCCTCAGCGTCAGGAGCATTTCCAAAAGGCTTTCAGAGCAAAAGGGGTCCTTTTTGTTTGACTCTGTGTTAGGTTACTTCCTTCCCTTCTGGAACGAGGATAGCTCAAAGCGACAGTCAAACTGAGAGGAAATAAAGAGAGTTATGAGGAGAAATAAAAAAGGGTTTATGATCACTTTTCCCACCCACCACATCCTCGCTGGCTGCTCCCTTCCTCCCAGCCCAGCTTCCAGCTGTCAATAACTCACAGAGCATTTCCAGCCTCGGGCTGTTCGTCCTTCCATCCACCCCCCACTCTGGCTGCACACTCCCAGCTCTGCTCGGTTTTTCCTGCACCTGGAGCCTGCTCCAGGTCTGGGCTGTCTCCTCCCGAGGGAAGGAGCCTGCTCCCTTCAGAGGCATCTCCTGACTCCAACACTTCCATTGGAGAGACCTGCCACGCACACACGGAGAGCGCCCGCAGATCAAACAGATGCTGTCTGTCACAGAGCTTAGAGCCTAATTACAGAAGATTACAGAAACTATTTATAAATATTTATACCCATTTAAATATATTTATAAACGTATCAGGATTGGATAAAAGTGTATATTGTTATTTTAGCTTAAGACACAACCGAATATCTTCCATACAATGCTCATACAATAATCATATATTTGTATTGAGCTGCTTTTTGACGAACATGGACAGCAGCTGTTAACATTTGAATCGCTGTTAATACAAAGTAGGTTGGCACCGACGAGCTGAGGAGGATGGGTGGATGCTCAGAAGTCTGGAGCAGCAGAGCAGGTGTGCTACAGAGCAGGAATCTTCCCTTTCCGAGGCAGAAACCTGCTGGATTCATCCAGAAGGAGACTGTAAATACAGAAGTAGATGATGGATCTTTTTTTATCATCTATTTGCTGGTTTATTGTGGCAGAACAGAGCCTGCCCCCATCCCTCACCTGTGCTGCACCTGGGGGAGCAGCTTTTCCCACAGCACAGCTCCTGGTGCTGCTCTTCCCACTGGGATCCTCTACCTGGGAGCAGCACCCGGCAGGTGGAACACCTGAATCACGGCAGGTGTGACACCTGAGTCACAATTCCCTGTCTCCCAGAGGTCTCCCAGCCTCCCAAATCCCTGCTTTTGTGGCTCACTTTGGACCCCAGAGCAGCAGCACCCCTGGTACCTCCTGAGCCAGGGCAGGGCTCCGCTGCTCTCTGTGCAGCAGCTTCGGTTCTTTGTCTGATGCTCAGGAAAGGCTCCAGCAAAAACATTTGGAAAATCCCCTGTGATTTCTCCTTTCCTTTCATTCAGCTCCCTAAGGGACACCACGTGTGATATCCAGAGGTGTGCCAGGCATTTTAGGTCTCGGCTGACAGAGGCTGTGCTCCCTGATCCAGATGTGTCTGGGAAGGTCGGGGGATGAACCTTTCAGCGTGTTCTTGTGGAAAACTCGGCGGGGACGACTCCAGCCTCGCCTTTGGCATCCAGGAGCAGCCAATTATCCAGGGGGATGTGGGCTGGGGGGCCACCGACCTGGCCAGAGGTCTGGACTGGCCTTGGTGTGGGAATCTGGAGGACACGGATGGAAGTGCAGGGGGAAGCAGCCAAGTGACATTTGGGAAGCGCTGGAGAAAAGGCAGCTTGGAGCAGCAGCAGGGGGCTCGTGGTGTGAGCTGCCCCTCGGTGTCCCCACAGCCCTAAGGAGGGTCCAGGTGGGCCCTGAGCAGCTCAGACGCTGCTCTCCATCCCAGGGATGTGCTGGGGGTGGCTCCAGCGCAGCCCTGCCTCCTCCCAAACACCTTTCCCCATCTCTCACGAGAGAGCAGAGCAGGGAGCTCGCTCTGTGCTCCCAGCAGGGCGGTTTTGAGCAGGACAATCCCTTGGTCAGGCATCAAACAGCAGCATGTGAACCATCTGCTGCTTTGACTCAAACACCCCGAGAAAAGCTGCTGGATTGGAAAAAGGATATTAATCTGAAAAGCACACAACAAAGCAACTGCAGGGTGTTTCCCCCCCGAGCCAGAGCGAGCGAGGGAAAGCTGATTACCATGACACACAGGAGCCCTGATCTAATATTCCACTTCAAGATTTGCAAATAATGTGCCCATTAACATTCATTAGCTCTTTAAATAATACCTGCCAGACCTTCCAGGCAAGGAGGAAAGGCCCTTTCGCCCAGGAATCAATCACCTAACAGCCTCTAATTGTGCGTTTTCCACGGCTCCGGGAAGTTTCCATGAAAACAAGGCAGGACAGAAGAGCAAAGCTGGAGCTGTCACTGTTGGGAGCAAAGCTGTGCTGAGCCACCCTCGCTGCTCCCGGGATCTGGGCTAATTAACAGCTCCTCTCCGACAGCTCTCGAGTTCCAGGGGTGCTGGGGGAGGCTCCCTGCAGGAATGTGTCAAGGCAGCCTCTCACCACCCAGAGCAGCTCCTGTCCTGCAGCTCCTGCAGAGACAAGCGCCGGGCAAAGGCAGAGGTGGTGCCCCAGCAGGTGATGTTTTGGAAATCCCACTTAATTCCCAGCCATGGACAGGTCTGAGGGGGTCTCCTGCAGCCCCTGTGGAAGTCACAGCCCGGCAGAGGTGGGAAACTCGAGGATGGATAGCCAGGCGTGGCCATGGAGCTGTGGTGCTCCTGCAAACCTCACTGCTCTGTTTGTCACCGGGGCTCTCTGCCCTCCCAGCCCTCCAGGAAGGGGAAATCCTCTGCCAAAGGCACAGGGGAATCCAGGACAGGGACCTCACCGCTCTCTGGTCACGCTGGTCTTGGGTGCCCAAAGCAGCCCCCTCGATAAATCCAATTTTCCAGCTCGCACTGGGAACTGCCCCAGCCGAGAGTCTCTGCTCAGACCCTGCCATGATGCCTTAGGTTTTAACTTTTGTATTTTCAAATTCTGTACTGCTTAGAGTGTAACTCTGAAGTTCCTTGTAGCCTGTAATTCCTGCTCTCTCGTACTGGGCAGACAGAACAAAGCCTCTCCAGGCTTTGCCTTCAAGGACAGCCAGGCTGTTTTTAGGCCCAAAATGTGTAAACTAAAGATTCTAAGGGGGGCAAGCTGAGGGGCGTTACATCGCTAAACTGGGGCTTTAATTGGAGAATTAACCCTGATATGCAAATGATCCAAACCTATAAAAGTGTGAAGAACTCGTGACCTGGGGTCCATCTTGGGGTCCAATTTTTGGAAGCAGCCTCTGGCTCCCCCAGGGTGTACCTTGAAGGCCCTTCAAATAAATACCTGTCTTTATTCCCTTACTCTTGTCTAGTCTCTGTTTCTAGGTGGCTGCAGGAGGCATCAGCCAGGGGACCTTGTCCTGTCACCTGTGTGCCCCATCCCAGTCACACTGAGGGCTGCGAGTTAGAGGCTCCCCCAGCAAGAACACAGAGCCACAGGGCTGCTTTGATCCTTGTGGAGATGATTCCCAAACCTGAATCACGGAGACAGGTCCTTGCAGCATTGTGAATTCTGGGAATTACGGACTGAAGAACCCTTGGGGCCCTCTGGCAGGTCACCCATGAGCAGGCAGCTTCCTGTGAAGGCCGGTGGGGTGGAGAAGCAGTGCCACTGTCACCTTCTCTCAGCTGATGTCCACGGATGGACGCAGCCCCTCGGGTCACCCACGGCGACCAGCGGGACCTGGCTCCAGACCCAGCCTTGCTCTGAGCTCTGCTGAGCTCTTTGGACACACTGAATCTAAAAAACCCCAACCTGCCAAGGAGAGAAAGCTGGGCAGCATCAAAGGCTGTCCTGACCCCGGTGAGCTGTTCCAGCACGGCAGTGACAGGGTTGTCACCACCCAGCCCCAGCTCTGAGTCGCTCTGCCAGCACTCAGAAGGACTCTTAGGCACTGTAAAGCTCAAATTAATTGTCCTCACATTACTCTGCATCTTCCTGGTGTGTTTTAGTGCTTTTTAAAGCAGCTACACCACCAGATAAGTAGGTCCCTGTGCTCAAGGCCACGAGCGAGCCTGGGGGCATCGAGGGGTCTGTGGCACATCCTCGTGTTCCTCAGGAAATGGCTCTGCCTGTCACAGATGTTCCAGTCAGAGGGAAAACAGTTCGGGAAAGGCACCTTTTCTTGGAGAAGAGCTGTGCAGCTCTTCAGGGCTGAGTTTAATCAGCCCCAAATGAGTTTGAGGCTGTTAAGAGACAACCCCGGGCGACTCGAGTGGTCAGAGCAGGCAGGGTGAGGAGGGGCAGCAGGAGAAGGATGGGAATGCCAAGGGGCTGTGGCTCGGCAGGATTAGTGAGAACTCTGCCCCAAACAAGAATATTCCGGAGGAATATTCCAGAGGACTGGAGAAATCCCTTCAAAGTGTGAAGGTGAAATACAAAGAGAGAGGGGGACAAACCGTTTTTTAGTGTGCAGATGATCACAGAGCAACGGGGAAGTGCTCAGGGAAAGGAAATAGTTTGGTGTGAGTGCCTCTCTCTGAGATATTGCGAAGAAATGCAGGAGCAGGATGAGTTTATGAGGGTGCTTAAAGGGCAGTGATCTGATGAAGAGGAGAAATGCAGAATTAATGTTCTCGCCTGGATTTCTCCACGAATTCACCACACAAGATTTGGCTGGATTGCTCCACACCTCTGAGAGGAATTCAAGGGAATTTCCAGCGGCAGAGTGGAGCAGGGGATGTCACCATCACACTTGGATATGCAAAACCCACGGTGGCCACCACCGCTCCTGGAGAAAAGAGATGAATTTTAGGCTGGTCCTTCCCCAGTCGCAGTGTCAGGTCTGCTCTCTTGGGGCCAAGGTCCCCCCAACTTCCAGGCTGACAAGTGCCACCCCAGACCTGCTCTCCATTAGTGCTGAGCTCCCACTAATCCTCTCCATTATCTCTCAGCAGCTCCCATCTCATTTATCCTGCTGGCTTCCGCAAACTTCTTTAATCTCAAACTCCTGTAAACTTGAGAAAAAATGTGATTTATGTTATGTACTCCCCATTCCCTCTTGCTGCACCTGTGTGAACATGGATAAAATCACTATTTAATAGTGCTGGTCAAGCCTGGCTGCTCCTTCCGGAGCCTCCCGCCAGCCCCTTTGGATCAGCTATTAAAAGTTGATGTGAAACTTGGGAATGTGCTCTGGAGGAGAGGAGGGAAGGATGGGAATGGCTGGAACAGATGTGGGGGAGAGAAGGGAGATGGGATCCACCCAGCAAGGTCTCGGGGTCTCCATGCCAGGAGTCTCCCACCTTCCAAAGGCCCTGGGACATGACCCAGCCCTTTCTGAGAGCTCTGAGAGTAGCTGGGGGGTCCCTTTTTCAGGAGACAAGGAAATGGCATCCCAAGGGAGCTGCTGCCCACCAGGATCCCTCATCCAGCTGCTCCAGCTGGGACCAGGGCTGGGGAAGAACAGACACTGGCCAAAGCCATCCCCGTGGTGCCTCTCCAAAGTGGGAAAAGCTCTGCCTGGATCAGTTTCGGGCAGGTTAAATTTATCCCAGAACAAGCAGTCGAGCAGTTTCCAGCTCCTTTTCCCCACAGGTTTGGTTTGTTCCCCGTTCTTTCTGCAGTACCTTGACTCACCAGCCTCTAATTACTGCCTGCAGTTATAAACATGCACTTCTCCCTGGAAAAAGTCCATTATTTCTCCCTAAAATGCAGGGCAGCGTGCAGATGCCTGGGTAATGTGAACACATTGCAATATGTTATTAAAACAAGCTCTCCCCCCCCAGCAGCAAACGGGGCTGTCTGCACCAATTTCGGCGAATTTTGTAATCCCTGCCCCGGCTCCGAGGAACACCAGACTCTGTAATTTTCCAGCACTAAAATCAGGGAGCCGGGGACAATTCCGGAGCAGAGTTAATCCCTCTTGCAGCCGTTTGGAGCAGGAGGGGAAGAGCAGAGGCATCGGGGAGCCCTTTCAGATTTGACAATTATCTCAAATCGCTCGCGCTCCGTCCCTGCGGAGCATCAGCAAACTCAAAGCCCAAAGGCAGAAGAACTTCAGACAAAAGGCAGCTCCCACCGTGTCCTCACACCTTTCAGACATCAGAACCTGTCACATTTCAAAGCTGCAACGACGACTGGATTAAACCACCTGCAACAAATCATCCCGGTGTAATTTCAGTATTAAAAAAATCTTTGTGTCATTGTTGGCCGTGAATGAAAAGTTACAGGAGGAAAGGTTATTTTGAAAGCAAAATTATCATCGTGGCTTTCCTTGATTAAATCCTTGCAGTGTTTGAGGAGCCCTACTCCAGTTTAAAGCTTAATTTTTGACAAAATAGCACTTTGATAGGGAAAAAAAATCTTCTAAAAAGGAGCTGGCTCTGATGTTGGAGAACCCATAAAAGTGCAGGAAAATAAAGTGCTGGTATTAATTTTAATTTATAACCTATTAAATAGAAGCAATAAAATGTTAAACAGAAATAAAATATATTATTATTATTATTATTAGCATAAGGAAGAACATCCAAAGCAGTGCTGGATATTCAGGAAAGGGTAATCCCAGACTGGTTTGGGTTGGGTTCCATGGGCACGGACACCTTCAGCTGTCCCAGGCTGCTCCAAGCTCTTTGCCAAATCCAATTCCATCCCAACCAACCCTTCCCAACCATTTAACCCTGGGGGGTTCTGTGTGCAGGTGACACCAAACCCCCCAGGGAAGGGTCCCTTGCAGCCACCCCGAGCTCACCCTGGGGAAGTTCTGGAGCTGCCATCGACCCTTGGGACACCCAGAGGTGTTTTCTGCTCCAGAAGGAGCAGAGCCACCAGGCTTGGGATCAGCACTGGGCTGAGACAGATCCCAGGGATTTTATGGCTCTGTTATTGATGATCCTTTTCCATATTAATTCCTAGCCCTGGTATGGTTGTAACTGGGCTAATAACAGTTTGTTACATTTGATTAGACTGTTAAGGCTGCAATCAGACCGACAGTAAATCCCTGGCTCCACAGAGATGTTCCCATTCCAGCCCTAATAACAATTGGGGTCTGACAGGCAGGCGGAAGGGGCAGCCACAGCTCCTGGCTCCCTGCAAACAGGGAGAAAAAAAATCCTCAGGGACCTTGTTATGGCTTTGGAATGGAGAATCCAGGCCAGGACAGTGTGTGACCATGGCAGGGGAGGGTGGCTGAGGACAGCCCAGGGTGGCCTCCAGTCAGCAGGGCATGGAGGCCGCCCCTCCCACCACTCATTACTGGTCAGGGCCTCAATTAGCAGCCATTCCAGCAGAACTTCCAGCTGCACAATTAATTAGAGGTCAGAGATGGCTGGAGCTGCCTCACCCAAACTGAGGACGCTCCTCCTTTTGTATTCCCAGAGCAGCCAAAACGCAGCACGGGCTTTATTCCCTGCCTGGGAAGGAGCAGGAGGAGCCTCCAGGTTGGCATCTCCTCATGTTCCCCTCTCTGATCAGCGAGTGCCAGGATCCACAGGCACTGCCCGAAGGGGCTGACTAAACCCACACCCCTTGCCCTGCTCTCCTCTCCTCTCCCTGGAGCACCAAACATCCCAGGAAAAGCTGTGGGAGCAGCCATCAAATCCATCAGGTAACGCCTTAAATCACATCCACAGCCAGCACCCCATTAACTTCCTCTGCAATCCTATTGAGGGAGCGGCCTCGGAAGATGTGGAGGAACAACAACGTCACTTTCATATCACCTGGAGAGAAAATACTCGAGTGCACTCGTGGTTTATCTTGGGAAAGCAGTCCCTGCGAGTGCAGCCGGAGCTGCAGCTCTCCCTTCCCGGCTGCTTCCAGGTGATAAGCCCCACACGGAGCCTGATCTCTCTGTCTTGTTTACCCAAGTGACAAGAGGCCTCTTTGTGGCCAAATTCTCCTCTGGAAGCTCCCACCTGAGTGATTTTCACCTGAGTGAAAGGCTCGGGAGGGACCTTGGGGTTCAGCACTGCGCTGGATTCACAAGGAGAGGAGATGCTGTGTTGTGGGAGCAGTTCCGAGCTGGAGAACAGCCTGGAAGTGACCCCAGCCTCAGTTTTCCTGGATTTCCCTGTTAGTGGTTGTTCAGCACGTCTGTTCTCAGGGACAAAACCCTGCTGGCACAAAAAGCCACGGCCTGGGGACACAGAGGTGGTGCTGTGGCCTGCCCAGGAGGTCCTGGTTATCCCACAAGGGTCCCACGCCAGGAAAAGAGCCCTGGAGAGAGGCAAATCTTCAGTCCTGGGTGTGGGGGCTTTGTTAGGCATGGCCTGGGAGCTTGCTGGTTAAAACTCATCCAGGGAATGAGGAACTGCCTGGAGCAGAGGGTGGGATTTGCCCTGTGTCCCCCTAAGTGCCCTCAGGGATCTTTCAGGAAGTGTGGAGCGAGGAGAGGGGGGGATTCTCCAAGCCCACAAAGAATTGGGGATGCAGCCTCCCCTGAGGTGTGTTCTGCAGGACCCCCAGGTTGGTCCCACTGGGAATGAGGCTTGGAGGGCACTGGGATGCCAGCCCCGAGTCCTCAGGGCTGCTCCCTCTGCCAGGGCCAGGGATGTGGGACAGGGAAGGCACAGCTGGAATCCTGCAGCCAGGAATAAATCTATGGGGTGGTGGTGAGGGATCTGAACCCTCCCAGAGGTCCCTCCAGCGCTGCAGGTGCAGCTCACCCTGCCTCTGGAGCTGTAGGATAATGTGGATTAACTGATTTAATTCCTTATATCCACGTTTTAACAAGCACAGTTCCCATTTCACATGTTCCAAGCATGTTTGGGTGGCCTGGGTTTCATTCCTCGTAACTCCTTATTTTCTTGGTTAATTCTATTTTGCCTAATAAAATGCTTTCATTTGCTCTCATTTCCATATTGTACTGTAGCTAAAGAACAGAGATAAAGGGAGCTACAAGAAACCTGGAATAGATAATTGGTTAATTAAAACAACTTCCCTGGTATGTGCTTTATAACATTGTTCTCACGGAAGCAACAATCTGGTGAACTGCTCTGGATAGGTAATTCCAACTTCCAGCTGCCTTTAATGAGTGTATCCTATAAAAGGGCTGGGAATTATGAAATCTGGATAACCAGGCTCCTTTTCCCAGGCAGATTTGAGTGGCTTTGTATTAAATCCTTATCCAGTTTTCTCTCCCCATCCACTAAAGACAATTTATAGTTGTCATGGGAATTTACCCACGGCACACCCACCCACCCTCTACTGTCACCAGGACCTGTGGGAAGCATCTTGTGTGGAAAAGACACATTCCCAGCTGCCTCCCTTTCCTAAAAGAAGTCTGGATCAGGTGTGATACTGTGGAGAGAGGGCAAATCACTGCTCCAGGAGGAGCTGGAGAGGACAGGACAGGATAGGTGGGGTCAGGGTTGGAATGCTGGGAAAGCTGTCAGAGATCCCACAGCGAGGGACAGGGATCAAGGAGAGAGGCCTGGGAGAAAGTGGGAAGGTCTGGGATAAGAAGTGGCTGCTGTAATCCCAAAATCCATTCATCACTTTCCTAAACGTGGTCTGGAATCAAGGTTCTGCCTGCAAGGACACCCTGGGCATGGGAAGAGCTGCTAATAACCCTTTGAAACATTCCCTTCTGTCCAGTCTGCTCCCTTTCTATCTCTCTTGGTGTGTTTTCTGGCTAATATTTAGGGGGGGTCTTCTTTTCAGTAAGGGGGAGGTCTGGGCAAATCCATCTCAAAGCTCTGGACAACTCTGGATCTGCATCCCAGCAGCCTGGAGCAGGCAGAGGTGCCCCTGGGGGTCACTTGTTTTGCCTTTTGGGTCACTTTTCTAAACCTCTGGCAGTGACCTCCCAAAAAAATTGGTCTGACGGGTGCTGGAGCCTCCCTCTCTCTCCCCACAGGAGGAACCCAGCTCCGTTTGAGCTGGAGATGAGGGCACTGAAATTCAGCTTCCTGATGTGTCCTTGTGCCCTGTGAACCATTGGAACAGCCCTCCAGACACCTGGATCCCTGCAGGAATGTCCTGAATTTCAACCTGCAATGGGAGAGCTGCTGGGATGCACGCCTGCATCCAGGGAGCCCCTGGGAATCAGGCAGTGCTCTCTGCAGGGAGCAAAACAGGACCAAAAACTCCCCTCAAAACGACCAGGGGGAAAAAAAAAAAAAGAGAAATAACAGGGAGCTCTGGTTTATTCCTCAGTTCCAGGTGATTTAAGTAATTGGAAAATCATAGTTGTGAAACAACTCTTTGCAGAGCATCATAATCAGCAGCACAGCTCAGCGGGGCCTAAGTGCAGCAGAGTGGTTTAAAGACCCCCTGAGCAATGTGCTTTTTGGGGAGCTGTGTCACGTGGAGACGGCATCTCTGGGAGCAGCAGCTCCTCCGCAAAAAAATACCCAGTCTGCAGGACCAGAAGGAGGCAGAGATTCAGGGAGTGCTTGGGAGGCTTTCGGCAGCTTGCTGGCAGCCCCCATCCTGCCGAGGTCCTGCTGCTGCGGGAACACAAACTGCAAATTATCTGTGACATTTCCACGGTGCGAAGAAAACTGTGAGCACGTGGCTGTTCATCCCCCCCTGCTCTGGGAGCTTTGGGAAAGCACCGTGGGCTCGGAGGAGGGAGCTGGCTGCTCCCAGGAGTGTGGCCAAAGCCAGGCTCAAGTGCCACCTCCGCCAGGGCCGTGCGGCCCCGAGTGAGGCATTCGGATCACGCCAAGTCCCCTCCACGTTATTAATTTTGACTCAGTGCTTTGAGTTCTGCTCTGAGCAATCCATAATCTCCAACCAAATAATCATAAAGGCCCTGCTGGCCTTGAAACATATGTCTCTGACAAGAGCAATAAACCTATTTATTGCTATTGTGGCCACTGCAGAAGAGCTCGTGCGATGTGAGCGTGAGATTCCCTTGGAAAGGGAGCCAGGCCCGGCGTTTACTGAATAAAAATATTGCTCTTAAGATCTACTGATCATGTATGTGGGCATTTAAATATCAGAGATAGTTACTGCTGTGAAGGCTGGGAGAGGGGAAAAAAAAAAGACATAAAATGAGATTAAGACAGAAGGATAGGAGCTGCTGCCATAAAAGTAACTCAATAAACGAGGCGCCGAGCTCGAGCCTGCACATCCACGAGTATCCCACGACAGCAAACCCAGGGATACAGCAGGATCAGGTCACAAAAGCTCCAGGAAGGGGAAAATGTTTCTTTAGCAGCCACAGGTTTGGCCAAAACGCCCCAGCCAGTGGAGCAGGGCACCAATTTGAGAGCTTTAGGAGCAGCTCGGGTCTATCTGTGGTGCTCAGTGGAGCAGAGCAGGCGCTGCCCCAGAGGTTCTGAAGCAATAAATGGATTGGAGCAGTGATGATAACGTGTTTGCAGGAGAAAATTGCCTCTATTGAGGCAGTGTCATGCTAGAACTCCCCAACAATAACAGGCAGGCTCAGAAAGAGGCAAAGAAACAGATTGGGGGAGATTTTGCGGCTTTTAAAGGGAATTAAACAAGATGGAAATGCGCTGAAAGAGAGCTGCACAAAGAGAGGGGAGCAGGATGGGCTCCGCTGGGGTGTCCTGGGGTATCTGAGAACACAAATGTGGACAGGACCAAACAAGTTTTATGGCCTGAGCTCCTCTCCACTGCTCCATAAAAATCAAGAGACTCGTGGAAATGGAGTTAATTCACCATTGTATATGCAGAGAGAACGGCTGCAATAAAAGGGAATGTGCTCCTTGGCTGGTATTTATTTTTCAAATGTTCCCACTAAAATCCTGGGGACAGCAGCAGCAGAAGTGCAGGAGGACACTCCAGACTTTTATGGGGGGAAAAAACCAAGTAAATCATAAGTGAGGGGGAGAGCAGAAGAAATGAAAGGATGGCATTGCCCTGGGTGAAAAAGGGTAGGATCAATGCCAGGCTGAGATTATTACAGATTATAACAGCAGTTTTAGGATTTTCCCCCTTCTTCACATCACCTATGGAGGTCATAATCTGTCTGCAGCTGGAGCGAGCTCCTGTGGATATCCCAAAGCAGTGGATGCCAGTGAATATTGCTCAGCTGGGGGGACTCAGATCCCACATTTCCCCTCAACCCACCCTTCACGGCGAGGATAAACACACTGCCATATAAAAATATTGAATCCTCAACTCAAGGATAGCTCTGACAGACAGAATAACACCAGACTCTGCCCTTAAAAATATCTATTTATTGGCTAGCAAATAACCTTTACGATAGAGATAATTCCATGCGCTCACTTCCTTCCATAAAAAAAAGTTTATTCTGCCTAAAACACTTCCCACGAGCTTATCAAGGGTGATAACATTGATGGGATGTGATAAGAGAGGGTCTGGGATGCTCCAGGCCCTCCCTATTGCCACCGCCGGCAGAGGGGGAGCGGAGATTTCCAAAGGAGGAGCTGGGGAGCCTCTGGCACAGCAGGAATGAGGCACGGAAGGGAGGGTGCAGCCCTTTCCCGGCAGTGTTTGGGATGTTAAGAGTGACTCCTCAGCATCAAAGCTGTCCTACTTCCCGAGCCTTATCATATTTGCCAAAGCACAATTCAGGGAACAGGACTCCAGCACAAATCACATTCCACTGGCAGCCTCGGTGATAAATAAATTACATCCCTCTTCTAGAAACAATTTCCCATGATCAATAATGAATAAAAAAAGTCAGGTCCAAAGCAGTGTTGTGACAGCCCCGCACAGAAGTGAGTGGCAGCCAGGATTTTGCTTCAGCAGCAAAATCAGGGCCTGATAAAACATCGCATTTCCCCAGGACTCCAAAGATACCGGCAAATCGGGAGGAAAACCTCACATTCCACTCCCCACAAAGAGCCTGGCAGCACATTTTGCAATAAAAAGCCTTCTCCTGCACAAACTGGGGTGGGTGGGGTCAACGCTGTGTGTCCTGAGGGCCAGGGCAGCTCCATCTGGGCACAAAAGCTGCTGGGATAAGGATGCAAGGCCAGGGAAATGCTCCCTCCCGATCCCACAGCCTCTGGAAGCAGCCTCAGCTCCGTGTTAGCAAAGCGTGGGACTGCTGCTCACAACACACAGAATTCGGGGCTGAGATGAGATGGGATGTCCTGGTACCCTGGGCCTTCACCACCTCAGCCCCTCCTGACGTGCAGCCCCTCCTCCTCTCTGCATTTTGGGGACATCCCCACGTTTAATTGTCACCTGCTAATGGCATTTTCAACTCGCAGCTCCTGCACATCGGAATTCCAACTCCTCCACCCGTCCTGAGAGGTCCCAGTCCAGCAACCCATAATGTTTGTTGCCTGGAAGAGGTGAGGAGGAGAGGTGTGGTGGGAAATAAGAGTCCAAAAACTTCTGCAGAACACGTGGGGTGAAAGGGTTGTAGCATGGGGAGGAACTGCTCCAGTTTTCATCTGAATGACCTCCAAAGAAATTCTTAGGGGATCAAAACAGGTCATGGAATCCCAGAATGGTTTGGGTTGAGAGGGAACTTAAAGCTCATCCCATCCCACTCCTGCCATGGCAGGGACACCTTCCCCTGTCCCAGGCTGCTCCAAGCCCCAATGTCCAGCCTGGCCTTGGACACTGCCAGGGATCCAGGGGCAGCCACAGCTTCTCTGGGCACCCTGTGCCAGGGCCTCCCCACCCTCCCAGGGAACCATTCCTTCCCAATATTCCATCCATCCCTGCCCTCTGGCAGTAGGAAGCCATTCCCTGTGTCCTGTCCCTCCATCTCTTGTCCCAAGTCCCTCTCCATCTTTTTTGTGGCTCATTCAGGCCCTGCAGGGCCACAATGAGGTCACCCCAAAGCTTCTCTTCTCCAGGCTGAACATTCCCAATTCTCCCAGCCTTTCCTCATGGGAGAGCTGCTCCAAATCCCCGTGGCTCTCTGGAGCCATCGAGGCAGAGCAACCCTGCAGGGGCTGTTCCTTCCCTAGAAAATTCCTTTGATTTTCTGAGGACAATCTTGGGCCTAACCTACGTCTGGCCAGTAGCAACACAGAGCTCAATTCCTCGACCAGCCACATCCATGAGCTGAGGCCTCTCTGTCCTGCTCGTCTGTGAGCTCTGCCAGGGCTCAGGTAATCCCAGAATTCCCAATTATTATGGGCTGTCACTTAAAGAGTGCCATGCCCAAGTCTAAACCAGGCGTCAGCTTCGCAGATAAAAACAGAATCACAGACGCAAATGTCGGTGGTGACCACGGTTTGCAGTTCCAGTGACTCAGCTCCAAGCAGAAGGATAAAGTGCAAATCCATCCGGATGAGGATTTCTTTAAAAGCCTCGCAAGGACCCACTGCACAAAGCTGAGAACACTTGTGCCTCGTGGATCCGAGAAAAACAACACGTTTTTAAAAAGCAAACCTCGATGAAAAGGGGGAGAACTGGGAGCTGTCTCAGGAACAGTTGCCATGATGCCAAAACTCCCCAATCCCACAGGTTTGGAAGGAGCTGTGCTGCTCTGACAGAATTCCTGACGGCTCTGGAGCCTGGAGCGGAGCCGGCTCCGTGTGTGGAGGGCTCGGGAGACCCTCAGCTCTCACCCCCAGGGCCAGTTTGGTTTCTGGCCTTCCTCACACACCAAATCCTGAATTAAATCCCAGCTGTGTCCTGGGGGACCCGGCCCAGCTCCCCCAGCCAGGCCAGGGAGGGATTGTCCCGCTCTGCTCTAGGCTGGGCCGGCCTCACTGGAATATTGTGGGCAGTTTTTGGCACCACGGTGTAAGAAGGACATGAAACTATTAGAGAGTGTCCAAAGGAGGCCATGAGGGTGGGGAAGGGCCTTGGGAGGAGCAGCTGAGGGCACTTGGTTTGTTCAGCTGGAGAGGAGGAGATGGAGGGGAGACGTCGAAGTTACAGCTTCTCGTGAGGGGAAGAGGAGGACCAGCTCCCATCTCTGCTCTGTGTGACAGTGACAGCACCCAAGGGGATGGCTGCAGCTGGATTTTGGGAGAAGTTTCTTCCCCCAGAGGGTGCTGGGCACTGCCCAGGCTCCCCAGGGAATGGGCACGGCCCCGAGGCTGCCAGAGCTCCAGGAGCGTTTGGACACCGCTGCCAGGGATGCTCAGGGTGGGATTGGGGTGTCAGTATCATGATCCTTGTGGATCCCTTCCAGCTCAGGATATTCTGTGATTCTGTGATTAGAGTGCTGGAGCTCACAGCAAGCTCCACTTTCCCCTCACAGGCTGAGTCAGAGCACTGTAAGAGCAGCAGATCAGGGAGGGAAGGGGAACAGGAGGATGGAGCAGCTGCTCCTCTCCCAGCACAGAACAGGAAGCTTTTCAAGTGCCTCTCTCTGGTTTCCTGGTGGAAGCAGCCCTGACACCATTTGAGTCAGCCCAGCTCCCTCTGAGGGAGCCCTTCCCCAGGACAGGCAGCCCCCAAATCCATGACACCTCACTCCAGACACCTCAGGGCATCCCACGCCAGCCCTTCTCCTCCTCCAGACAGGAAAGAGTGAGGAATTGTCACCTGGATGCTGTTACTGGGCTGACACCCTCCTGCTGCAGAGCCCACAGCAGTGACACATTCACAGGCTCTCCTTTCTTCCTCTGACTCACTGGGTTTTGTAGAATTTGGTATTTTAGAGTTGGAATGAAGAGCTTTAAAGTACTTTGGAGGATTATCTGTGGCTTGTGAAGCTCCTGGATGTTCCTCTGAACCTCTGGATTGAATATGAGAGGTTGAGGGGACATCTGGGTCTATCTGAAGGGGACACCAGGACATGTAGTTATTATTCCATGGTAGGCTCTATATAATCCTGAGGGCTCAGGGATCAGGAAGAATTCCTATTTCTGCCACGGGATGTGTAACTGGGGGTTTGGGGTTGGTGTTTTCCTTCTGTAACACCAGCAAGCAGCTGCAGGTCAAGGTGGATTTGGTTTGGGAAGATGCATCTTGACCTGATCACCACATTTGGGATCAAGAAGGAGATTTTCCCTAAATCAAGGATCATAGGGATGCCTTTCTATTTCTATAAGATGGAATTGCACTCTCAGAGGCCTCCTGGCTGGTTTTATTGGGCCAAGACCCTCCTGTTGCAGGAGCCCACAGCAGTGGCACATCCACAATCTCTCTCTCCTTGATCTTGTAGTCTTTGGTGTTTTAAACTTGGAATGAAGAGCTTTAAAGTACTTTGGAGGATTATCTGTGGCTTGTGAAGCTCCAGGATGTTCCTCTGAAGCCCTGGATTGAATTCCTGTTTCAGAGTAGCCGTTGTCCATCCTCCAGTTCCGTGTGTGATCCAGGGAGGCACCCAGGAAAGTCCCTCCCAGGGTTATCCCTGGCTGATCCCCAATAATTCACCAGAAACGCTCAGAAAATCCTGCTGAGTGGCCATAACAAACTGTTCTAATAATGTTCTCAATTAATTATCAGCTCTATCTTTTCAGCAGCTGTCCCGCTATTTTATGGAGGAGCTGTGTGGAGCAAAATCACTTGGGCAACGTCGTTCTGCTCTTTGTTCTGGCCCAGTGTTCCCCTCTCAGTGCAGCTTTCCCACTATTCCACATTATCACAGGGTGTGTTATTAAACCCCAAGTTCCCCAGGAGTTTCTCCAAAGCCCAGTGCACAGCATCGCTAATTTAAATGCATTTGCCTCAATAATACAATTTAATAACTACCACAGTTACCGTTTAGAATGAAAAATAACTCCTTAGCTCTGTAAACTTGCAGTATTCTGTCCTTTTGGCTTCTTTTAATTACTAAGCAGAAATATTTTTGGAACATATTTAACTTTTCAGCAACACTCCCATCAATTTTATCATTCCCACTCAGCAGCGGGCTTTACACCAGCATTAGATCCCTTTTAATTCCTATTATCAGATTTCTTTTGAGTCCTAACACTTGCCTGTTTTGTTCTTTACTTCCCTAAGCAGACTTCCAAATAACAAAACAGCTCGGCTTAAAAGGTAAAGCCCAGATAATTGGGGCTGGATTAATTAATTTCTCTTCCCTCCTTTCCAGAGGTGTCTGCACTCCCAGCCACTGCCTGTCACCTGCATTTAAAGGAATATCTTTACCTAGGAAAACATTTTATAAACACTAAAAAGAGATCCTTCCTACTGTTGTGGCTCTGGCAGCCATTCAGCTGCCAAATTTATCCATAAGAACAGAGCAACTGGAAACTGGAGAGGGGACAACCAGTGCTACCAGTGTGGTGGTGACTCACAGAACAAATCATTCCTTTTTTTAAAATGTAGAGGGTTTGCGTTACTCCAATGAGGCAAATAATCTGTGTTTATTTCTCTATTTTAAATAATCTGTGTTTATTTCTTTATTTTAAATAATCTGTGTTTATTTCTCTATTTTAAATAATCTGAGTTTATTTCTCTATTTTAAATAATCTGTGTTTATTTCTCTGTTTTAAATAACCTGAGTTTATTTCTCTGTTTTAAATAACCTGAGTTTATTTCTTTATTTTAAATAATCTGAGTTTATTTCTTTATTTTAAATAACCTGAGTTTCTTTCTTTATTTCACACAGCAGAACTGGGGGGTTTTGGTTTCTGACTGAACAAGGAAAGCCCTCCTGGAAACCAGCAAGTCCTCCTTCAGCACCACCTGGGCTCAGCACTGACATTGTCCTGAAGAGGCAAAACCATCTCCCCTCCCTGATCCCTCTGTCCCTCCCAGGCCATTCCCATCCCTCCCCCAGGATAAATGAGGGGAGCCACTTGCATTCCCTGGGAGAATGTGGGGTCTGCATCAACACCAGGCTGGGACCAGCCCCTCCCCACACCCCCCAGCTGCTGGTGTCACCCTGGCAGGTCCCTCCTGGTGCCCTCAGGGAGGCTGCAGCCACACTGTGACCAGGAATTGTGTCCCCACTGGAGCCAGAGGAAGGGGATGCTCCTGGAGCAAGCAAGGAGAGCTTTTAAAGGCTGCAGGGGTGTCCCAGCTCTGGCCCCTGAAGGGATCAGCCTTGTCACTGATTTTTGGGCTCCACCAACAGCCCTAGGGTTCTGCTCAGCACCTGCTGGTCCTGGGCTGGGTAGATCCCACTGGGATCTGTCGTGCCCCAACCCTCTGAGGTGGGACTCATCCCTAGGGGGATGTGGGGCTGCTGGAGAAGCCAGGCTGGAGCACAGCAGTGCCTTTGCCCATGCCAGCAGCCCTCGGAAAAGCAGCAGCGTTTGCTGGGATGATGGAGGAGTTCCCTGCATCCACGCAGGCACGCTGAGGAATTGTTTTCATAAATGCTGGCGCTATTTGGAGGAGCTCCCTCAGGATGCCCTCCATCCTCCCCCGCTGCTGTGCCCCCCTGAGCCTGACCCCACAGTGGGGACAGAGGAGCTCAGAGCAGGGAGGGAAGGGGATGGAGGCAGGAGCGGTGTTTAGGACAGGCCAGGAGGTAGCCAGGAGGTAGCCAGGCAGTAGCCAGCGTGCCCAGGCAGGCTGGGAGAGCCCTTCTGGAGGCTGAGCCAGCCCTGAGAGCTGCTCTCTCCTCCCCGGTGCCTCCCCCCAGCTCTCCCCGTGCTCCCTCCCCTGCCCTGCGGTTCCACGGCTATAATCAAATCATAACTTTTATTAAATTTGAGATTACTTTTTAATGGAATCAATTTCTGGCGTGGTGCTTTTCCCTTCTGCCCCACGGCTCAGCCACGCTCTGCACTTTTGTGGTTTTACTCGGGTTTTTATCTCTGCTGCTGCCCTAACACCCAGCCCTGGGTGAACACCCCGACCCTGTCCTGCCCGAGAGGGACACTTGTCCCTTTGCCCGGTGTCCCCAGAGCAGGAATTCTCACTGAGGGACACCACAGGGGCAGCAGGATTTGTCCCATCTTCCAGCTGGCAGAGGGGATGGAATCAGCAGGAAATTTTTCCCTGGAGGGAAGGGAGCCCTGCCTTTTCCCTTTGCCTTTGGGGCTGCATTGGAAACCCTGTGCTGGACCCAGTGGCTGTGGAGCTCCTGGAGGCACCTGAGGGGATCTCATCCCCTTCATCATCCCCTGTAGGAAATAGAAATTCATCCTCTTCATCATCCCCTGTAGGAAATAGAAATTCATCCTCTTCATCATCCCCTGTAGGAAATAGAAATTTATCCTCTTCATCATCCTCTGTAGGAAATAGAAATTTATCCTCTTCATCATCCCCCAGAGGAATTCAGAACTTCAGCCCACACTGGACACGATGCCTGTGGCTCTGTGAGGATTCCCACTCCGGGACAGCCCCACATGGATATCCCCAAGCACAGCAGCTCAAACCTTCCCACCTTCGTGGCTTTGCAGTTTCCTGAGAACCCTCTTGCCCAAAATGGCTTCGACTTTGCAGTTTTATGTAACTTTCCCCTCGTCTTCCCCTCCTCCCCTCGTGCTGATTCCTTTCCTTTTCTTCCCCAACACCTACGAACTGTATTATATCCTCTGATGCAAAAGCCCCATTCTGCTTTCACTTGGAACCATATAATGACAACAAGAAAAATAACAGTGACAGCTTTTATTTGGTCCTCCTCCTGCTGATGTTCTTGAGAAGGAATTTCACATCCTAACTTCGGATCTCACACTGAAACCTCTTGGATCCCGCAGCTTTCTCAGTGAGGATTTTCTAAATCCTGTGCTTTCTAAAGGCTTATTTAGGAGCCACAGGTCAGGCTGTGTCCTTGTTGGTTCAAGACCTGGCTCTAATCCAGGCATCCCTCTCACAAAAACTTCCTCTCAGTTTGGAATTACCTGAGTGCTGCAAAGATGGATGTTCAGCTCCGAAGGCACACAGAGCGTGGGCTCGTGGGCTTTGTGCTGTCTATTACTGAGGAGTTTCATTGAATTTCTGGGGAAATTCAAATCTAATTCCTCCAAAACAAATAAAGATGCATTATCTGGAGTGCTTTCTTCAGATGAAGCTGGAGTAGCAGATCCTAAGCCAAGGGATGTGCAGAGGGGCCCTGAGACTGCAGGAGCTCCACGTGGAGCAGGGAAGGGGTGTCAGGGGGCACAGACCCCACTGGGGGTTAATCTGCAGGACAACCACCCCAAAAAACTCCACATCCTGACTTTTTCCTGTCTTCAGCCTGTTTGATGCTCACGTTCACACCAAGAGCGTCCTGACCACAGTCCCTGGGTTCATCCCACTGCAGAAGCCAGGCCAGAGGAGGCACCAGGATGAGCAGAGGGATGGAGCAGCTCTGCTGGGAGGAAAGGCTGGGAGAGCTGGGATTGTTCAGCCTGGAGAGGAGAAGCTTTGGGGTGAGCTCAGTGTGGCCTTGCAGGGCCTGAAAGAGCTGCAGGAAACATGGAGAGAGACAATTTACAGGGAATGGAGGGACAGGACACAGGGAATGGCTTCCCAGTGCCAGAGGGCAGGGATGGATGGGATATTGGGAAGGAATTGTTCCCTGGGAGGGTGGGGAGGCCCTGGCACAGGGTGCCCAGAGAAGCTGTGGCTGCCCCTGGATCCCTGGCAGTGTCCAAGGCCAGGTTGGACGGGGCTTGGAGCAGCCTGGGACAGTGGAAGGTGTCCCTGCCATGGCAGGGGTGGCACTGGACGGGCTTTGAGGTTCCTTCCAACCAAACCATTCCGGGATTCTCCAAACCTTCTCTCCTGCAGAAATAAAGTTGAGCTCTGCTGTTTGATTTATTCAGGAAAAACCAATATAATCTCTTCCCTCCAATCCTGGCTCTCTCTTTAAGTTTAAGAAAGGTTCCACGGATTCATTGGAGTTTTGGTGTGCTTGCCTTGCTGTAACTAAAATGTCTTCCATGGCTGAGCATCCATGAGGCCAGAATTGAGTTGTCCATAATTAACACATCTCTAGAGGCCTTCACAGCATTTAATCACTTCCAACACAGCATCAAATGCCTCTTTTGGGAATTTCAAGGAGACTTTATATCGTTCTTTGCACCCCTCCCAAGATGGGAACCCAGAGCTTTCTCCAAACTTGAGAAATCTCTCACGCAGTGACAAGGAGATGAGAAGCTCTGTGTCTGCAGCTATTCAGGTAACTTTGCTCTGTCTCCTCCTTTCAAAGTCTGATTTTATTTCTCAGCCAAGTCCATTCTGGCTGTATCTGTTCCTGGGAACAAAAGGATGTTATTCTTCGAGCTTCATTTGAAATGCTCTTCCATGGTCATTTATGAAAAGCATAAAAATAGCTTCAGTCCCGAAGCATGAGACACATCACCAAAAGCTATATATATATATATATATGTATAAGAATAGATATTTGTGTGTGTTTGTGTGTAGCTTTTAAGGATGACATTCCTTTTTCTTGCCTGGCCGTGTGGGGTTTATTTCTGCAAAGGGCGAAGTTTTTTTCCCAGTCTCACACAAATCACCAGGACTGGGGGAGCTGCAGCTCTGCCGTAACTCTGCCTGTAATTAATAAATCATCTGAAGAGCAGAGAGTAACAGGTCCACTTTGAGGGCCAACAAGAGACTTCTAAGTATAGAAGTCTTTGAAAAATTAAAATCAGAGTCCATTTTGGTGTCCGCTGGCAGCTCCTGGATTTCTGTTGCTCCAATCCGTGGGGAAGCTCAAGTTTTGTCAATCTGAGCCCCCCTGCAGGTCCAGCAGATGGGAGTGGGGACTGGGCACGGCTCCAGCTCCGTGCAGCTCAGGGATGGACGTGCCCCTTTCCCGAGGATGGGGCCGGTGGCATTCCCATGGCTTTTCCCACGCTTTGCTGGAGCGGCCAGGCCGGTGAGAGCAGCATTCCAAAGCCTGATTTCTGACTGGGTTTTGAGCCTTAGGTTTCAGTAAGTAATTAACTCTCTCTGTTATACTCCTCCATCAAACGGAGGCATTCTGGCTGCTTCTCTCCAGTTTTATTAAATAAAACTGGATCAAAAGATAATTTCCTACAAACCCAACGTTGTCCCAAGCATGGCCATCCTTGGTGACCTGTGCAAGCTCTCCAGCTGCTCCAGTCATTCCCTGACACCTCCTGCTCCCAGAACCCAGCTGGAAAATCACTTTCCTGCCCTACCCTGGGATAGTTTGCAAATACACATTTCATTCTCCAAGGCACCTGAGCTACGTGTCCCCAGCCACCTCCCTGGGCTGGCAGCTCCTGATTGTCACCCTGTGCCCCCTGACTGCTCCCACTTCTCCCCTGGCACAGCCATCCCAGCTTGTTCCAGGCTGGGATGTGCCTGGCAAGGTGCTGGGTGCTTCCTTCCCCCTCCCTGCCGAACCAAGGCACAGTGACCTGACCAGTGTCTCCCCAGGCTGCTGCTTTCCCTCGGAACGAGGAATACAAATTCCCCTGGCCTCGGAGGGAAGCCCATTTTTCAGTGCCACTTCCAGGAGGACAGCCTGTCCTTCCTGCAGAGCCATCCCAGTGTAGCAGACAAACATTATGTAAATGTCTGCTCCACAGGCACACTCAGACACGCTCCTTGTGCTTCATTAGGTCATTGGCAGAGAACGTCAGTGCAGCCTCTCAGATCTGCATCCTCTCCATCACAGGCTGTTTGCCACTTGATGGCTGTTGTCCTGGATGGATTTTTTAGAAAAAGGGCTTGTTCTTGCTGCTGAGGATGGCACTGGAGGCCCAGATCTCTGCGTGAGGTGTTTACCTGCTCTGTCTCCCCTTCTGCAACTCCGGTGAAGCTGCACTGGAAGAGAAGAGAGGAAAAATAATTGCAAAGGGTGAATGGAGTCAACCCCAGGCTGGTCCTGGGGATCACAACGCCCTCAGGCCCTTCCTTTTGTCCCCATGGTGGTTCCAGCTCACTTCTCCTTTGCTCATGGGCTGCTCCAGGGCTCCAGGACAGGGATGAGGATGCTGTTCCCATCGGGACCAGCCCACAGCCCCTGGGAAAGGGCTCATTTTTCCAACAACAAATGCACACAGGACACTCTGTGCAGCAATAACAATTTTCTTAAAAATGAAGTTTCTCTGCCAGAAGTCCTTGAATTTTGCTCTGATGACCCTGTGTCCTGCTGTGCAGTGCTGGGTTCCAGGGGTGCTCGCAGGAGGAGGGGTTTTAGGCTCATGTTCTGTTTTTATGGGGTTGTTCATGGTTTATGGATGTGCTGTTACGTGGTGTCTCTGCACAAGCCCTGTGGCCATTCCCATATGGATTTCCCAGAGCTCAGCTCCTGCCCTGCCTGCTCTGGAGCTCTTCCTCCCAGTCTGCCCAGTCCAGACCAGCCACGTCTGCATGGCTGTGTCCTCATACTGCACCCCTTCAGCTGGTCACCTTCAATCTCATGAGATTTCTTCCCTGAACCTTTGTCCAGGCCATTTGCACTCCCAATCCATCAGGGATTGAGGAGGATCTCCAGCACTTCCTGGCATGGAAGGTTTTACTCAGAAGGAGCATGGGATGAGTTGTTCCCTCCCATTCCAGGAAAGAAAAATGACTGAAATAATAAATTCTGGCCAAGGAGGCCAGTGGGATCCTGGGGGCATCAGGCAGAGCATTCCCAGCAGGAAGGGCAGGGAGGGATCCTGCCCCTGTGCCCAGCCCCGGGGGCACCTCTCCAGTGCCGTGTCCAGCTCTGGGTCCTCAGCACAGCAGGGCCAGGGAGCTCCTGGAGCGGGGCCAGCGGAGGCTGAGGGGCTGAGCAAGGGCCTGGAGCATCTCGGTGCCCAGGAAAGGCCGAGGGAGCTGGGGCTGCTCAGGCTCGAGAGGAGCCCGGCTGAGAGGGGCCCTCAGGCCTGGCTGTCCCTGGGGGCAGGGAGGGCTCCGAGCAGGGCCCGGGCTCTGCTCCAGGGGCCCAGCAATGGCCCCAGAGCAACGGGCAGGGCCTGAGCCCAGCAATTCCCCTGCACAGGAGGCACAACTTGTGCCCTGGGCAGTGCCAGCCCCGAACAGATTGTGCAGAGGGGCTGTGGGGTGTCCCTCCCTGGGGATATTGCAGAGCTGTGTGGGCACACTGCTGTGCCCTGTGCTCTGGGATGGCCCTGCTGGAGCAGGGAGGTGGCACCGGGTGAGCCCCTGGGGCCCTCCCAGCCTGACCCAGTCTGGGATTCTGGGACCTTTCAGAGTTTGTAAGAACTTGCCCAATTCCCTTTCCTGTGCCTGAAAACCTCTCCTCTCTTCTCCCTCTGGCTCTTCCCACACGTTCACGTGGGGGAGCTGATCCAAACCCTTGGATTGTCCTGACTGAAGGCGCTCCCTTGGGGAGGAGACCCTCACCCCGTGCTTCCAGCACGAGAAGAACCTTGAATATTCCAAGCAGTGCTCCCCCATCCCTATATTTAATACACCTGTAATGCCATTCCTTTAAAATAGGAAAAGCAGGGGGGGTATAGAAGTAAATATAGTGCCTCCATAGCAATATATAAGTAAATCTAGTGCTTACCTGGAAGAAAGCACTGCAGGAATACTAAAAGTGAGTAGTTTGGTTTGACAGAGCACAATGAGCAGCTGCCTTCATTACTCTGCTGAAATATGGGCTGCTCCAAGGCATTTTGATAATTATTTGTGTCACACACTTATTTATTTATTTTGCCTTTAACCCAGCCTAGGTGTGCCAAGGATTTTGTGGATAAATCCTCACACTGTGTGTGTGTGTGTGTAGGAAGCTGCAACAGTTCCCTAATTCTTTGTGGAATGACAAGAATCGTTTGTTTGTTGTTTTTATTTTAATCCTGAAAATGAACATTGGTAATCACTGTTCTATGGCGAGGCAGCTCAACACATTCCTGCAAACTCTGCTGAAAGCAAGCACGGGAGATTTCACCCTCGGAAAATATTTTGCAAAAAATAAGGCGTGAATTTGAACACACAAAATCAATTTTTTTTGCATCCTTGGCAGCAAGAGCCTCACTCAAATTTCTATTAAGCTCTGGGAAGGCTGTTTTGTGTCAGGAAAGACAAAGTCTTTCTTGGATTTTCTTCCACAGATGCCAGGCTTCTAATGAAAAACCCACATCGGAGCAAAACTAGTGGGGTTCAATGTTCCTTCTGTACCAGCCTGGCAATTAAAAATTGGGAAAAGGAATCCAAAACCCTAGAAATGGATGTAGGCCAAAAAATTGAGTTGGGAGTGGGCAATGTCCCCAGCCCGTGGGTGTTTAACAGCTCTGGCCCTCACTGGTGTCTCTGCAGACCTGGAATTTCCAGGGTGGGATGCACAGGAGGTTGTAGGGTGGCCATGGAAATCACAGCTCCTGGATCCACAGAGGGAACCAGGACAGAGAATTGGGGTTTATGCAGCTCCTGAATCCAAGACGTGTCAGCAGCAGGACTGCACTTCCCAGGGGCTGAGGCAACAAGGAGGAATGTGGGATGCAGCTGGAGCACCTTTTCTTTCAAAAATATCCATTATTTATTTTATATTTGGGCTAGTGGGGATGTTTCTTTGAGTCAGGAGGGAACAGGAGGGATGCACTGACCAGTGCCAGGCTGGGAGTGCCTCTGTGCTGTGTTTATGTGTGTGAGGGAGCTGGGAATGCACCAAATCCTTGGATATCCAAGTTTTCCACAGGCAACACATCCACATGGTCCAAGTATGGGAAGGGAGACTACAAGGAACAGGGAGAGAGATGATTTCCAAGGGATGGAGGGACAGGACACAGAGAATGGCTTCCCACTGCCAGAGGGCAGGGATAGATGGGATATTGGGAAGGAATTGTTCCCTGGGAGGGTGGGGAGGCCCTGGCACAGGGTGCCCAGAGCAGCTGTGGCTGCCCCTGGATCCCTGGCAGTGTCCAAGGCCAGGTTGGACGGGGCTTGGAGCACCTTGGGACAGTGGAAGGGGTCCCTGCCCATGGCAGGAATGGGATGGGATATTTAAGGTCTCTCCCAACCCAAGTTTTCTGTGATTTTGTGATTTTAAGTGCAAAGCTCCCCGAGTCAGTGGGAGGCTGAGGATGGGTCCCGTGGGAGCTGTGGGTGCTCTGGCCTCAGACCATCACTCACTCCCAGGGAATGAGCCCTCCTGGGCTTATTCTCCCACTGCTCTGAGTGTTTTCCCGGGACTCTCGAGGTGGGGAGACCCTTCCCCTCCATCCTCTCCCCATGGGGCAGCAGGTCCCTGCTGGCACAGTGCCCGTGGCTGCCCTGGCTGTGCTGCTCCAGGGCTCCGGGGCACCCTGCTATTGCCTGTCAGGGAGATTGGTGGCATCTGAGCTGCCAAACTTCCCGAGTCATTTCCAGAGCGCCGCGCGCCCGGCCCCGCTCGCCGGTGATGAATGGAGTTATTATATCTGCACAATCTCATCCTGCCCCCCAGCAAAACTCCCTGCCGGCTGTGGCGGGGCTGGGGAGGGCTGGGGAGGCACACGGAGCTCTGATCACATCTGTCTTGCAGGGAGAGGGAGGATTGAGGGCTGCAATAAGCAGCATTAACCAGCCGAGAGTGCGGGATTACGGCTCGGCTGCCGCGCTCTCCCAGCTGCTCTCTGTGGCCTTCCCGCCATCCCTGGGCATCCTGGGCATGGGGAGTGGTTCCTGGAGCTCTCCTCCCACCTTCTGGTGCATCTCAGGGGGGAAAATCAGCTCGGGTGGCCTGGTCTGAGGTGGGGTCACCTCGTTTCATGGGCAGGACTCTCTCCTGGTTGGGGGCACTAGTGGATGCAGTTCCCAGGCTCTTTTCTCTCCACCTCCACTTCCCTGCTTTGGGAATGTTGTTCCCACAGCAGAGAGTGGGTGTAAAGGCACCTGGTGGACGTGACCTTTCCTCCATGCCCGCTGTAGCACGCGTGTTGCCCAGAGGGGACTCATTAACGAGTGAGAATTAGTTAATGCTCCCGAAGCTTTGGGAATGTGAACCGTCCCTGGCTGAACCCTCACACGCGGTGTTCCCTCTGCAGCCAGGACGGACATTTCTGGGGCACAGGAGTCACCCCCAGGTAGCAGGAGGGTGCAAGCCTGGAGAAGGACTTGCACAGTGTGGTCTGGAGCCCCAAAGGCTGGGCAGGAGCTCCTGGGCTCCTCCAGCTCCTGTAGGGGTGGTGCCACCGAGGGAAGGGGTGATGTGTGGGTCAGGACTGGCATTCAGGTGTCCTTATGGGCACAGGAACAGTGACCAGGCTGTGACATTGGCACAGGGTGCCCAGAGAAGCTGTGGCTGCCCCTGCATCCCTGGCAGTGTCCAAGGCCAGGCTGGACATTGGGGCCTGGAGCAGCCTGGGATAGTGGAAGATGTCCCTGCCCATGGCAGGGGTGGGATGAGATGAGATTTAATTCCCCTTCCACTGCATTCCATGATTCTGTGATCCCAAGATTCCACGATTTGTGTGCCAGAGGAGCGATCAGCAGAGGCGCCGCTCCCCCCGGGCAGTGCCGGTGTCACAACGGGCGTGGGCAGCGTTCCAGCAGCGGGGGGCTGCTCTGGGAGGACGGGGGATGGAATCCTATGGAAAAGGCACACGGACACTCTCCCTCTGTGTGTTTTTACCCCCTCAGCCCCCGAGAGAGCCGCGGGTGGGCTCGGGGGTGCGGCAGTGGGCACAGCATCCCCAGCCGGGGACAGGGGGGTGGCAGCGGGGGCTGGCGCGGCTTGCGGCCCCCAGAGCCGGCCCTGGGGGGCTGCGATTCCCCCGCTCCCGGCGTGGGCTGTGGGAACCTCCGGCCCACTCGGCCCCCATCCGTGGGCGGGGAGCGGCGGCCCCGGCCCCGCACCGGGGGCGCGATGCTCCGGTGGAGCCGCACTCCGGCAAAGTGTGGGAAGAAGGGCTGGGAAAGGCACGGCCGAGTCCCCCCGGAGCCGGGGCCGGGGCACAGCACAATTCCCACCCCCGGGAATAGCAGAGCGGGGTTAACCCTGTGCGGGCTGGGGAGACTGGGACTGGGGATGTGGGACGTGACTCGGTGCCTGCCCTGACCCGAACGAGGGGCACCGGGACAGCCCTGCCCATCCCTGCCCGAACGAGGGGCACTGGGACAGCCCTGCCCATCCCTTACCTGAGCAAGGGGCACTGGGACAGCCCTGCCCATCCCTTACCCGAACGGGGGGCACTGGGACAGCCCCGCCCATCCATGCCCGAA
>VZRV01006481.1:138844-174551 GCA_013398115.1 Falcunculus frontatus | reverse complement strand
GTTGGGATAATCCTGTTGGGATAACGCCGTTGGGATAACGCTGCTGGGATAACGCTGTTGGGATAACGCTGTTGGGATAACGCTGTTGGGATAACGCTGCTGGGATAACGCCGTTGGGATAACGCTGTTGGGATAATCCTGTTGGGATAACGCCGTTGGGATAATCCTGTTGGGATAACGCCGTTGGGATAACGCTGCTGGGATAACGCTGTTGGGATAACGCTGTTGGGATAATCCTGTTGGGATAACGCTGTTGGGATAACGCCGTTGGGATAACGCTGTTGGGATAACGCTGTTGGGATAACGCTGTTGGGATAACGCTGCTGGGATAACGCTGTTGGGATAACTCTCTGCACCATGCGAGAGGAGCCCGGGATGCTTCCCAAGGGCCCGGCTCCCGGCCTCAGGAACGTGTGTCATTCCCACACATCCATGAGTGTCATTCCCACACTCATCCAGGCTACTGATCCAGGAATTCTCCTGCAGCTCTGTGCTCACACCAAGCAGCTGCTCTTTGCTTCCTGGCCGAGATGGTTTTGTGTCCTGAGCTCCTGCAGCTGCCGCTGTGCCAGGCCTGAGCTGCTCCCTCCGTGCTCCTCCCGAGAGGCTCCAGCAGTGCCCTGAGGCTGGCAAAAGGCAGCTTATCAATAAATGATAACTATTCCCGAGCCAGAAAAGCGGGAGCAGCAGGGTCCCAGCTGCTCCCGAAGCAGCAGGGAGAGCTCCCGGAGGATGGGCAGGGAGGGTGAGGCCATGCCAGGGCTCAGGGGTCTCCATGGGCAGGGAAGCAGAGGGACAGAAAATTCCCAAATTCCTGCCAGGCACGGCCTCCCTGTGTGCAAACAGAGGATGGACGTGAGCTTGATGCCTGAAGAGGCTACCTGGAAACAGAGACTAGACAGGAGTAAGGGAATAAAGGTGTTATTTATTTGAAAGGCCTTTAAAGGTCCACCCTGGGGAGCCCAGAGGCTGCTGCCAAAATGGACCCCAAGATGGATGACTGGTCCTGAGTTCTTCACAGTTTTACAGGTTTGCTCTATTTGCATATCAGCATAAATTCGCCAATTAAAACTTCAGCTACTGATGTAAGTTCTCCAAGCTCAGCCCCCCTTCTCCAAGACGTTTGTTTACACATTTTGGGCCCAGCACAGCCTGGGTGTCCTTGGAGAGCAAACCCAGAGAGGCTTTGTTATGTCCATCTTAGCATGAGAGAGCAGCAGCAGCAGGCTACAAAACACTTCAGACTTTTGCACTAAGCAATACAGAATTTGAAAAACATAAAAGCTAAAACCCAAAGCCTCGAGCTGTGGATCCTGCCAGGAGGGCAGCAGGATGCCGGGCAGGGATCTGATCCGTGCTGAGCTGTCAGCAGCACCAGGGACACTCGTGGCCTTTCCTCCGGCACCTCCAGGCCTCTCCGCACATCCCGAGTCCTATTTTTAGATTTTCCCATCTCAACGAGGCTCTGGGAAGCAGCGTCAGATGCTGCCAGGGACAGGCCCGCGCTCCCTGCCCACTGTAATTCCGTGGATGCCGCATTCCCAGAGCCCGGCAGCGTCTCACAACCTTTGCTGTGTGGGACAGTTTCTCTCAGCTGTGGTGACCTGGTGACCCCTCCCTGTGCCTGGGTGTCACCGTGTGACGTGCCAGCACCACCCCAGGGTGCTGTGGGATGCATCCAGCATGGGAAGGACCTGGAGCTGCTGGAGAAATCCAGAGGAGGGCACGGAGATGCTCTGAGGGCTGGAGCCCCTCTGCTCTGGAGCCAGGCTGGGAGAGCTGGGGGTGTTCACCTGGAGAGAAGAAGGCTCCAGGGAGAGCTCAGAGCCCCTTCCAGAGCCTAAAGGGGCTCCAGGAGAGCTGGAGAGGGACTTGGGACAAGGGATGGAGGGACAGGACACAGGGAATGGCTTTAAGCTGAAAGAGGGGAGATTTAGATGGGATATTGGGAAGGAATTGTTCCCTGTGAGGGAGTTGAGGCCCTGGAATGGATTTCCCAGAGAAGCTGCCCCTGGATCCCTGGAAGTGTCCAAGACCAGGCTGGATGGGGCTTGAAGCAGCCTGGGATAGTAGAAGGTTTCCCTGCCTGTGGTGGGGGTTTGGAACTAAATGATCCTAAAGGTCCCTTCCAGCCCAGCCCATTCCATTCCATGATCCTAAGGTGATATTCCAATGAGTTATTAAGAAATGGATAATGCCACAGGAGCACAGAGACCCTCCAGGGCTGTGACAGCCTCAGCAGGAGGAGCAGGCCTGGAATGACATCCACGAGGGAAACAAACCAGCAGGCACATTCTGTTTGAACTCCCTGAGTGATAAATCTGTCAAAATAGTTACAGACTGGGCCCGCTCAGGTTGTCAGAGTCACACACGCAGGGAAAGGTGTAAACCCCTCTGCAGCTCGTGCAGTCTCTGCTATCAACATCCACATCCAGGAATATAAATGTTAAATATTCCAGAGGGGAAAAATTACAGCACAAGGTGGGGTTTTACGGCCTCCCATCGGTGCTTGAAACAGCTGGGAAGGGAATACTTTGATTTTTTTAAAAAGAATTACTTACAAATGAATATTTTGGAGGTTTTTTAAATACCAGGATGATGTGAAAACTGAAAATTTCACGTGAAAGGCCCAAATCATCACCAATGTATGAGGTGAATTCATCCACAAGGCAAAGCATCAGCTGAGCCTGATATAATTTTTATTTTGGGCACCACATTTACCCATTTTTTATACCTGAACAGGCCACCAGGGAGAATTCCCTCCTTTTCCCAAGCCAATGCACAACTCCTTGGCTGCATCTTGGGTGTAAAAAAAGAGAAAAAACAAATTGTAAAATTAAAATATATTTTAAAAACCCCAAACAAACAATGGGATTCCTCTGGGAGAGTGGGAAAAAATGGCCCTGTTGGGGGGAGAGATCCACAGGATTGAGATGGCTCATGGAAGGTTTGGATGTGGCTTCATCCTGCTCAGGGCCGGAGCCGTGTCCTCCTCGCTGGAGACTCCAGCAATCCCTCGTTTTTGGGAGGCAAAGGCGCCAGCCAACCTTCCCTGCTGCTGGGCTGTGCATTATAACCCCCATTAATAACCCACCTCCTGAGCCCTTTTCCCTGCAAAACTCCGGCTGCAATGACCAGAAAGGAACCAGGTGACAATTCCCTGGCTGTGCCTGGAGCCCTCCCTCTCCCTGGGGAGCTGCGGGAAGCATGAGCACACCTGGAGCTGCTGGGAAAGGATAACAAAAGGTCTTTTTTTACCCGGGACTCTGCAAGGTCTGCCCAGGAGAACAGCTCCGGTGTCACTTTGGGTGTGACAGGGCCAACCCCGCGCTTCAGTCAACAACCAGGGCTAAGCTCAGTTCAAGCCCCCGTGTTCCTGCCGGCTTTGACAGCAGCTTAAACTGTTTAAGCAGCTGCACTGCAGTTTAAGATTAAGCCGGTCTTTTGAGCAGCCTAAGCAGTTTAAAATACTCCAAAGGCTTAACATTAGAGCCAGTTTAAGTTGCTGGAAGGGCTTAAAGCAGGGATGTGCAGCCGGGATCTTCACAGGGTCTGCCACAAGCGGGGCTTTGTAGGCTCTGATAAGCTCTATGGATCAGGGCATGGATGTTTGCAAGGGGCACCAGTCCTCTCCCAGCCTCTCCTGCCCTTGTCCAGCCTGGATTTCTGGGTCTGTGCCAGCTGGAGAACGCTCTGCCTTTATCCTGCAGCATCACAGGAGTTGCTCCTTCAACCTCACGGCCGAGGAAAAGGGGGAAAAGCAGCTCCAGAAACCTTTTGTCTTAAAGCTGGGGAAGGAAGGAGAGACCTCCTGCACTGAGCCCAACCAGGGTGGAACAGGAGACTCCGGAGCAGTCTGGAAAAAAGTCCCACGCTGTGAGAGCCTGGGTTTGGGAGCCGTTTAAAGCAGGAGCCCTTGGGATGCTGCGGGACTGCCCTTCAAGGAGCAGGGAGCCTGAGGAGGCTTAAGCTGCTTTAACTCTGCCTCAGGACTCGCTGCAGCCTTAAGGCCTTTAAGCCCTTGGGTGACACCGAGGGTTTAAGGTCTTAAACAGCTTTAAAAGGGGCTTAAACACTCGTTCAGCTTCACTTGGGACACTTCCCTCCCGGACAGCACCTCCCTTGTGCCAGGAGGGCCTGGATCCAGCGGTGCCACCCGGGAGCGGCCCCACACCACAGCCTTGGGGTCTCACTCCCATTCCTACAGCTCCAGGGAGTGGCAGTGGGGGAAGAGTGGCACTTCCAGCTCCCCAAAAGCTTTTGGTGAAAGGCAGAGCTCTGGGCAGGAGGAGATGAGGGCAGTGATGTCACTGAGTGCCACCTCCAGCCCTTCCTTGGACACCTCCAGGGATGGCGACTCCAAACCTCCCTGGGCAGCCCCTGCCAAGACCTGAGCACCCTTTCCATGGGGAAATTCCTGCTCATGTCCACCCTGAGCCTCCCCTGGCCCAGCCTGAGGCTGTTTTCTATCAATTGGACATCTCAGAGTGGCACGAGGAGCAGCAGGATCCATAAAAATCCCTTTTGTTTGGGCATCTGGGAAGATGAGGACAGGAGGATTCCTCCCTGGTTGGGTTCCCCCCCTCTTAAAAACTGGGATGAGAAGTTCAGGCTAAGGTACAAATCCATGCCATGGTGAGGGTGTGTCCCCAGCTCGGTGACATTCATCAGAGCCCCATCCCACAATTCCCACCCCGGGAAGGAGCATCCCGTGAGCAGAGGGGATCAAAGCAGGGAAAGGGGCAGGGAATATTTGGGTTTTCAGGTGGGGAGAGCTCCCGGCATTGTCCCACTGGGCCTGAGGGGCTGCAAACCCCACAAACAGCTTGGGATGGGGGATTTGGGACACACGACCTGGCCAGCCCTCGGAGTGGAAACCCCGTGGACAAAAGGACCTGTCTGGATTGCTGGATGTTCCTTCCCTTCATTTTGCAGACTTGGAAGAGGTTGCACCGTTTTTCTCAGCCCAGGAGCCCCTCCAATCCCTGTTTTTCCAAAGGCACCAGAAGGGTTTGTGAATTCTGCAATCCCGTGTCCTTCCCACCCAAAGAGCGGCAAACCAGAGCAGCTGCGAACCAAAATTGCTTCCAAAGCGTTCCCAGAGCCCCCCTTTTTTTAGATGGGAGCACAAAAACCAGGCCTTGCAAATCTGCACCTGGCAGGGCCTCGTGTGCTGCCGCAGCAGGTGAGGCCAGAGGGCCCCTCTGACAAATGCCACGTTGGATTTTTCCGACCCATCTCTTCCTCCTGCCTATGGAATTTGAGCGTGGAGCTCTCAGGCCAGCTGTGCCATCACAGAGTCCTGGGAGAGGCAGCTGAGTCAGGTCCAGATTGATTAGAGCTGGTTCTAAATTAATTCGACTGGGAGGGGCACGGGGGACCTCGGAGTCGCTGCTATATTTTGATTTTTCACGCTGGGATTGAGCTCTTGATGTCACTGTTCCAACTGCTGCACTTGAAAGTGCCCGTAATATCAAAAAATGTCTTTGTTATCTAAATAAAAGGTTGCATTTCAGGTAAAAGAGGGGTTTAATAACCGTAATTTTCCCTTCACTCTGCTAATTTGGCCAGCTGAAAGGAGCAGCTTTTGTGCTGTGAGGCTGCACAGGAACATTGGGAGCCCCTGGCTCGCTCCCTATTTTTGCAAACCAAATTTCTCATCCAGGTGCCTTGGTGTGGATGGAATTTGGGCTCCTGGGGTTTTTAATTCCTGTACTTTTAGCAGAGGTAGCTGCACCTAATGGGTTTTTAGGGCAGGGGAGTGCTGTCCATTCTCCATATGATTTGTGGGGTTTCTCAGCAGTATCGGGGCCGTTCTCACCTCTGGAATCTCCTTTGGAGGGGCAGTGAGGTGACCCTGACACCTCCTCCACAAAGAGGCTTTATTTGTATTTAAACCCTTTATCTGTTCTGTTCTGTTCACGCCAATTTAAACCCAGACCTTGAGAAACTCTGGGAAAAACAAGAGATTTGTCAGGGATTTTGCACCCATCCGCTGTGGGCAGAGAAAGCTCGTTAGCTGCTCCCTAATGAGCCTCCCAGCAAGGCCAGGAAAGCTGAGACTAAAAAGAAGCCAAGATGGAGCAGCATGAAAACATTCCCGTTTTCAAAGAGGGAAAATTGGGAAGGGCTCAACAGCACAGACCCAGAAGGGCTTTGTGTGATCAACCCCACAAAACTTCCTCCCGTTCTCCCCTTCTCCAGCTGCTCCCCAAGAGCTGCCACGGGCCCAGCTCCCCTCTTGCCAGGCAGGAGATGTGGAGATGGAGATCTGGGAGAGGGATAAGGGGAAAATTGGATGGTGTGGCTTCCTGGGATACTTCCAGCCTGGTTTGTGTCCTTTTTAGGATGTAACTGCCCGAGATGAGGTGCTCCAAGGGTGGCTGTGCTCCTGCTGGGGAGGAGAGAGGCATGGGTTGAGCTGAATGGGGTGAAGTTTTTCCAGGTGCCTGAATTTTCCCGTAGATTTTTCACCCTGGAGCTTGAGGGACCCACAGGAGGTTCCAGCTCCAGCACATTTGGGATTTTCCCAGATGTAGTGGTTCGGTTCACATCTATTTTCCTCTGTGAGACAAGGATTCGGAGAAAAGCAAAGCGGGCTCAAAACTTCAAAGAATATAAAGAAAGCTTTATTAACAGAACTAAAAGAAGAATAATAAGAGTCAGAATAAACCTTCAGAACACTTCTCCTCCCCCCACCTCTTCTTCTCTTGCCCACTGACAACGTAAAGAGACAAAACTTGGGATTTTCAGTCAGTTTACCGCCTCTATAATAATCTTCCTTCACTTCACTTAGGGAGAGGAGTCTCTTTTGCCATGCCATGGAGTCTTCTCCACAAGAAACAGTTCAGTTGGTGTCACCCCGAGACACCAGAGAAGCCACAGCCTCTGCTGGACCTTCCTCCTCAGCTGTGCTGCCCACGCTGCTCTGCTCTGCACCCTTTGGACTCCTCCAGCCCCTCTTTCCCATCCCTCTTTCCCATCTCCGATCCCCAGCCAGCACCACGGATCTGGCACCCCAGACCCCCCAAAACCTGCAGAGATGTGCAGCCCTGGGCAGGGCAGGAGTGTGGGATCCCCCTCCCTGCCCAGCCAGTGCCACCTTTGGTGCCAGGTGGGATTCCCACCACCCCTGCTGCCCCGGGATGTGGCTGCCATGGCAATCCATGCCCAAGGTCTGTTGCTGTTACAGCGAGCACGGAGAGAAAGCCAACGCAGATTTGGTCCAGAAAGAAAGGGTGAAGAAGTAACTTTTATTTCCTTTTATACAGCCCATTTTATCCTTTGGCATTCTTACAAGGTGCAAGGTCATTGGACTGCTGGCCATCCACCTCCTGGGGTGATTGGTCAAATTCTACAGCACCTATTCCAAAATATTTCTCTAGTCAGTATCAAAACAATCCACAGGTGCAAGATAGGAAAGAAAATTTTACAGAAACCATGATATTGTTTTGAATAACTTGCATGGGAAAGACAGAGCTCTCACGGAATGCTGCAGAAAGCTGGAAAGTTTCACTGCTAAAGCTTTTCAGCATCCATAAAAGGTCCTGTGGGGAACAACGTCCCCAGCTCCTTCCCCTCTCCTGCTGGACCATTTCTGCATCCTGAGGGAGATGCTGCCCTGCAGCCCCTCACAGGTGTTCTCCAAGTGTTCTCCGTGCTTTGCTGCGGAAGCATCCATGGAAGTGGAATAAAACCTCTTCTTTCCCCTCAGATCCTTAAAGCAGAGCTCCCAAATTCCTTCCCAAATTAAGCCGATGTCCATTTTGACACCATTTCACTTCCGGGCTGCTGCAAACCTGACTCTGCCGAGCAGGATGAGCTGAGGAAGGGCATTTTTGGCTTCCCAGAAGTGTTGTGGAGATATTATCTGACGACATCACAAAAAACCCCCCTCACCCATGCAAGCTGTGCGTGAACAGAGTTTCTGAACCCATTTTCTAATTGCTCTCTGTCATTAAGGAGGATCAAAGTGAGCCTGAACCATTTGGAAACGTGTCTGGAGCCGGAGCCCACGAGCTTTGTCTCCTAACAGACATTTAATAGGTGGCTGATTAATATGAAAGTGCTGCTTCCTTCAAATATCAATATTAACTTGAACTTTGCCTTAAGTAAGCTGGAGCCGATATTTGAAAAAGTAATGTGTTAAATAAAAACCAGTCATCCCCCACTGGAAGCTTTTCCTTCGACTCCTTTTCGTTCCCAGCCCTCAGGTAACGACCTGAGCCTGTTTTCCTGCCCATGGATGCGCAAAGGGAGCTGGGAGTCCCAGGAAGCTGGATTCCCAATTCCTGAGGCAAACAGTGGGATGAGAACACGTAGGAATGGTTGGGCACGAGTGATTAACGGAGCTGCTGCGTCCCCAACCACGCCTGGATCCAAAAAAACACTGCAGATATTCCATAAGGAGAGAAATGACTCCAATAAGGGGTTTGCTGAGCTGCCTGCCAGGGAAAGCTGCATTTCTGTGGCCCAAAGTGCCTGGTTTTATTCCCTTTTCCTGCCCCATCCCGGGATCCTCCCTGTGTGCTGCTGATTCTGTGGTTGTGGGATATTTTTCTCTGTTGTTAATGAACTGCCGAGCCTGAAAATAAAATGAAGCCGGCCGTATCTGCATGGAAAAGAGCTGCTTTTAATTGGCTTTAGGTCCAGGGGTTGCTCAGTTTTTTGGGAGTACAAACTCCAAGACCCTTCCTCTTCCAAGGAAAAGAGCTGCTGCCACAGGGAATTGGGGAAATACAGGAAAAGGGGAAGAAAAATAAGCTTGGACCACTTCTAGGGGGTAAAATGAATCCCCCAGGGCTGGATCTGGGCCTTGGTGGCTGTGGGGTGGTCAGAGGAGCCTGGGCAGGTTCCTGCAGGATTTAGGGATGGCAGCTGAATCTCAGGGCTGGGACAGCTCAGCAGTAGCAGCAATTCCCAGGAAAACAGGGATTGCACTTCCAGAATAAATCCTGAAGGGAATAAACCCTTCAGCCCCGATTCCTGGGGAGCCCTGGCTGATGGGGAAGGGCAGGATGGGTCCTGCAGCCTCTCAGGAGCATTTCAGGAGACCAAATTTGCTGCCAAAATGGACGTCGGCCTAATTTGGGAAGGAATCTGGGAGCTCTGCTTTAAGGATCTGAGGGGAAAGAAGAGGCTTTTATTCCACTTCCATGGATGCCTCCACAGCAAAGGAAGGAAAACACCTGGAGAAAGAGCATCCTGCTCAGATGGGAGGGCAGGGTCAGCTCCATCCCATCCCAGCTGATCCAGGGCAGCAGATCCATGTCCTCACTCCAAATTCCCTCCAATTCCGTACAAGGAGTACTGAGATGGTACCAGATAGATTCCCAAACACAGAGAAGCTGGGAAAAGCTGTTCTGCCATCAGGGGCCTGGGGAGGGCAGCCACAAACAGGGGCTCAGTATTCCCAAATCCCAGAAGAGCTGAGCTTGGAAGGCAGCTCTGGAGATCCCCTGCTCCAAGCCCTGCACAGGCAGAGTCACCCAGAGCTGGTTTCCCACGTCCAGGTGAGGTTTGGGAATCTCCTGGGATGGGAACATCATAACCTCTCGTGGCTACCTGTGAGCTCCAAGTGTTCAATGCCCTTCCCAATAAAATCTTCTCGCATGAGAGAAAATTCCTGGATTTCCATGTGTGCCTATTGCCTCTGGCCTGTCACTGGGAACACTGGGAACACTGGGAACACAAAGTTCCCACCAGCTCATTTCTCCAGCCTGTGGATGTCCCTCTGAGGGACAATTTGCCCATGAGGTGTATCATGGAATCATGGAATGGTTTGGGTTGGAAGGGACCTTAAAGTTCATCCCATCCCATGCCCTGCCATGGGCAGGGACACCTTCCACTGTCCCAGGCTGCTCCAAGCCCCAGTGTCCAGCCTGGCCTTGGACACTGCCCGGGATCCAGGGGCAGCCCCAGCTTCTCTGGGCACCCTGTGCCAGGGCCTCCCCTCCCTCCCAGGGAACAATTCCTTCCCAATATCCCATCCAAATATCCCCTCTTCTGGCTGAAATCCATCCCCTTTCCCTGGGGAACAGGACCCCATGTCCCACCTGCTGCACCAGCTCCTCCTGACCACAGAAGGACACAGTGACCTCCCTGGAGATGTTTTCTCCCTGCACAACCATTCCAGGGCTTCCAGTGGTGAGTTCCTGCTGGAGTTGGGAGTGGTGGGATCCCCCTCCAAGGAGCTGGGAGGTTTATCCGGGTTTGATGGGTTAAAAACCGCAGGGAGCAGCTGCCTGAAGCTGGAAGCTGCAGAGCCCAGCATAGGCAATTGCCGTGATTCCCACAGGAATTTTGGGACAAACCCAGACAGTCTGGCTACAAACCAGTCTGGTGACAACCTTGTGGGATCCTCAGAGCCTGGGAAATCTCATGGCTGCCATGCAAAGGCAGAAGATGCAAACCCATGGCCAGAGGAGCAGGAGGTGGGAGTCAAATGAGGGATTCCTGTGCCTGGAGAAGGAATTCAGCAGGTCTGGAGCCTCTCCTGCAGCAGGAATCAGCACTCAGGGGATGGATTGAGCCCTCGTGTCTCTCCTGGGGTCCAAGGTGGGAAGAGCCTGGAACAGGACACGACTTCCTCATGGGAATGATCCTGGCTGAAGCAGCACAAGAGTGTTCAGCAATCTGGAGAGGATCTTCTGCACCCAGGGTGCACCAAGGCATTCCAGAGGAATCCCTTCAGCCTGGATCCCAGCCCTTGGAGCTGTGGGAACACAAATGCCAGCGGAGGATGAGGGGAACGTGCCCTGGGTGCTGTTTGGGGGCACGTGGCTGCTGCGAGTGCCTCGACTGAAGCGTGTCAGCAATGAACCAACAGAGCACTCCCAGCAGGAAATGGCATTTCAGTGGTGTTTTGTTGTGATAAAGAACTTCCATGGGAATACACTGATTTCAAGGAAAATTTAATTTGGGGGGAAAGAAAGGGGGAAAGAAAAGGAGAGAAGACATTTTGTGAGCTGTGGAAGCTCGAGCACCTCTCTTGCTGTGAGCACATCACTTGTTACCCCACAATTGACTTTATTTCCCAGCTCGTTCACCATCCAGCACTTACGGAATTCTATGGAAGTACCTAGCTCGGATCCAGCCTCGACTTTCTTGGCAGATTGGAGGGAATCCGCAGCAGAGCCAGGTGTTTCTGGTGGAGCTCATTTTAGGTGGAAAACATTGCTGGGAATGGCACTTCCCTTGGGCTGAGCTGTGCCCTGGCAGGAGATCGAGGCCTCCAAACCTCCCGAGCCTTTTTCCAACCATGGAATCATGGAATTAACCAGGTTGGAAAAGACCTTTGAGATCATCAAGTCCAACACCAACTTCTCAACCAAACCATGGCACTGATTGCCACATCCAGGCTTTCCTTAAACACCTCCAGGGACGGGGACTCCACCACCTCCCTGGGCTTTCCAAGCCCGTCCCAACCTTGTTGCTTCCTCTGACCAAAGCATTTCTTTGGCCACCTTGAGCTTCCTGATTATTCCTGGTTTTATTCCTGCTTTTATTCCTGTTGTGCCTCCCCTGCCCGCGGAGAAGCCCCCAGACCCCTCTGGCAAATCCCCATCCCTGCAGCTTTTCCATGTGCTTCCCTCAGCTCTTTGTTAGCTCTGCTTTGGGTGATCCCACCGCTCCCGTTGGTTGTGGAAGAGGAATTCCTTCCTTCCCTGCTCACTCTGGCTGAAGCATGGCAGCAGCTCCCAGCCTTTGGAATGCTCTCCTGGCCGCTCCAGGGTCCTGCTAACTCCACATGCCCCAGGATGCAGCCCCTGACCCACTCCGGCCACTTCCAGGGATGGATCCAGTGTTTCTCCACCTCCTGGCACGAGAGCAGCTGGAAAAACACCAGGAGGGTGCCCTCCTGGATGCTCCCACAAGATTTTAGGGAGATATAAATAAACCCCAACCAACCCAAGTGTCCCTAAACACCACGCAGATCAGTGGGAATCCAAATCCCATCCCAGGAAAGCGGACAAAGACTCTGGATTTTAAACCTCGGCCAGGAGAAAGGGCAGCCAACATATCTTGGCCATCAGGATTAGGATAAGGGGATTACAGCACCTGCTCGAGTCTCTCTGAACTTCAAAGGCTTGTGGCACTCGTATTTTTAGATGTATCCCAAAGTAATTAAGTAAGGTAACTTTAAAAGAAAGGAATTTGGGCAGCATGAGGAGGTCCTGGGGGCTTCCTTCCTGGAAAAGCTCAGCCACCATCCCTGAGAGGAGATTCAGGCTCCTGCTCCAGCCTGGGGCCTCCTCCCGCTGGGTCTTCTCCCAGCTCTCCAGGTGTGGGGTGAGGAAGGGGCCAGAATTCCTGCAGGAATGGCAGCTCGATGGGTGGGTGATGCTGGAGCCCCTCCAGCCACATCCAGGACGTGGAGCAAACCTGCCAGGAGCAGTCACTGCTGAGGGACCAGCACATTTTGGGAACCCCTGGGATCAGGATGAGCTCTCCATCACTGGTGAGCCCTTCCTGGGCCAGGACGGTGGCAATGCCGGGACCTTCGGGACCTGCTGCCCTCCTGAAGCCTCTCCAGTGGGTGCTGGATTCAGGATTCATCCCCAGGCTGGGAAAACAGCTTTTCTGGATGATTCCTGCTTCCCAGCCTGGCTTGCAGCAGGCAGAGGCAGCATCCTGCTGGGCTCTCTGTGACTCACTGTGCCACCCACTTCCCGAGGAACGGGAATGTTTGGGCTTTAACAAGCGAGCCGAGCCCTGGAAATTGCTTGTGGAGTATTGATTGGTGTCCAGGCTGCAGGGAAAAGGGATTTTCAGTCATTAGCAGGGAGATGTCAGGGCTGTGGGACTGATGTGGAAGCGGCACAGAAATAGGAATTATTCCTCTTGCTTTGTTTGGGGGTTTTGTTTCCTTTCCATTGAGTCTTGGCTAGCATTTACAGGAGTCCAGCCTGGATGCTGCTGCTGAGGGGGAAGTGTGGAAAAGCAGCACAGCTACACCTGGAGCACAGGGCTGGGACCAGAAAAAATGGGAATTTTCTCATCCTGGGAATAAAAAGATACGTTTTTAATATATTTATAAAACACATATTTATAAAAATATATTTAATAAAAAATGGGAGTTTTCTTTGTCATTGTGTTCAAATGACGTCTGTGGGCACCAGGAGATAATGGGTTCCTCCTTCTAGCCCCAGTAAGAGCAGACTGGTGCAACTGGTACCCCAGGGAGCAATCCCTGCCTCCCTCCCTCCCTCAGGAATGAGTCACGGAGTGCTCGTGTCCAGCTCCTTCGCCTCGCTCCAATTAGGCAGGAAAAATGTGTGGAAATGAAAGGAGCTGTGGGGAATTTCCAGCAGCTGGGAGCTTCCCTGCTCTGCTCCCGAGGTGGTTGAATTCCAATCGATCTGGGGATGTGGAGCTCACTCTGCACATCTTCACTTCACGCCTCCCAAAATATTTTGGCACTGTCCGTGTGCCCGTTGCTCCCACTGGGAATGGCAGGGGCAGAGGAAGGGGCTCAGTGTCCCGGGAGGAAACACTCCCAGCTCCTGTTGGCATTTTCAGCCGAGCATTCCCACCTCTGCCCGGCCATTTTGCACTTTTTTAGGATCTGCTTTGGATTCCCAGCAGCAGCTTGCTCCAGTATTGACCGGTGGCTGGCATTTCTTCCCAGAGACCGTGGAAAAACACAGGGATACAGAGCTGCTCTTTAGGAGAACCCCAGATCTGCCATGAACAGGCCATTCCCACCCCCTCAGCCAGCAGCTCTTCCTTAGGATCTGAATTAGGGAGTTTAGGCAGAGCCAGCCAGTTTTCCCTTCTCCAAGCCTGTATCCCACAGGGATTCTGTGGGATTTCAGGGTCCCTTCGGAGCTCTGATCCAGCTCCGTGCCCTCTGGAACCCCACAGAGCCATCAGCAGGGGTGGGTTGCAGGATCCAGAGCAGCTTTGCTCCTGCACTTCCCAGCATTCCCAGGATATGAGCCCTCTGAAGCTCCTCCAGCGCTGGCCTGGAGATCCCACCCCTCAAATCGTGTTGCTCAGTATTTCTCCTGGAATATCCACGGGAGCAGCTCGGGGTGGCTCCTCCACCTGAATGTGCCTTTTCCCAAAGCATCCCGGGCTGTTTTTGGGAGGGTAATTGCAATTCCCAGGTGCTCACACCTCGAGGCCAGCGGATTCCGAACCTCTGCAGTTCCCAGAGCCTTTCTGCAGCACCCAAACTCTTCCCGAGGGGCAGCCAGGCATTCCAGCTCCCTGCCAGCCACCCCCAGGATGCATGGAGAGATGGAAGGAAGGAAGGAAGGTTGGGAGCACCTCTCCCTCCCCGAGCCACGCTGCCAGGGCAGCCTTCAGTGAAATATCAATAACTCCTGGCTATCAAAAAAATAAATCCAGCCCAAAAGTGCCAATTCCAGGCCTACACGTGCCCCCCTCCCCAGCTCCCCCTCAGCCCCACGATCGATCTCTGTTTAATTAAACCCTGGCAATGACTCTCACGTGGGGGCAATTCTGCTGACTCGGCCACTCGGGGATTTTTATGCATCTCTCTCTGCTTTGCTTTTCCATTAACTTATTTTTCCCTTTGTAATAAGGGCTTGTCAGTGTAATTTATCCAGCGGCGCAGGAAGCACGGCCAGCCCGGGGAGCCATTCACAGCTTGCCAGGGATAAACACAATTACACATTTTTAAATGTCAGCCTTCAGGAGAAGGAATGGAAAAGGTAAACTCTATAAATTGCAGAGAGAGACCCACACAGAGGGAGAGAGCTGCTCCCTCTTTGAGGAACTTCCACATCCGTGGGCACGTCCTGCATCTCTGGGATGCAGAGGAACAAAGGGAAGGCCTCGAGGAATCCATGGAAAGTGGCAGCAGCCCTCGTGCTTTGCCGCAGAGGGTTTTAAAAAGCAGCTGGTGAAGTGTGGTGGCCTGGCAAGTGTCCCCTCCTTGTCACCCACTGCAGGCCAGATGCACGGGGAGAGCCCTGCTGCTCCCCGCTCAGCTCCCGGCAGCTGCTTTGATCTCCCTGCCATGAAAAGAGGAGAGTTCAGATGGATTAAACGAGAGCCACTTACATAATCTGTTTAAAATTCCAGCAGCACGTACCCAGGGAAAGGGAGGAGGAGAGCAGCCACCGACTCCCGCTCGTTCTGCGGGGAGGAGGGAGCTGTGCTGCTGCTCCCCAGCTCCTGGTGGGCTTGGGACGTGTGGGAAGCACCCCCAGGTGACAGGGTGACAGCCACCGTGGCACTGAACCATCCTGGAGATCTGCTGGGAAGAAAGGAAAGCTGGGGTGGAGAGGGAAGGCTCGTAATTACCAGGCCCTGCTAACGAGCAGCAGTTTGGGCTTATTAAAAGCCACTTTTTGGGGAGGGTGTTGTTTTGGGGGGTGCTGCACCAGTGGGTTTTGGCTGGGATAATTCTCCTGCTTTGAGCCTGGAGCAGTTGGGATCCAGAGCAGCTTTGCTCCTGCACTTCCCAGCATTCCCAGAAAATCAGAGCTCTCTGAAGCTCCTCCAGGGCTGGCCTGGAGATCCCACACCTCAAGTTGTGTTGCTCAGCGTTTCTCCCTGAATATCCACATCCCCATCCCATGGGATCGACTCGGGGTGCCTGCCCCTCACGGCTCCTCCATCTCAATGTGCCTTTTCCCAAAGCATCCAGGTTGTTCCAGGTACCAAGGTGATCCCTATTCCTCTCTCTCTGTGATTTCCCACCTTCCCTGGGGGAGAAAAGAGAACGGATTGGTGGGGTCTCCTCATCTGGCTCCTTGCAGCCCGGAGGGAAGGAGTAGGGGGTTAGGAAGGGAAAGGATGAGGCTGGAAGCCTTTGCTGGGGTGGGGGAGAAGCTGGAGTTTCTTGTTAAGGATCCTGCCCAGCCATGCTGGAAGCTGGGAGGGTTCAGGCTGTGGAGGAAGGAGGTGCAGCTGGTGGGATCAGAGGGTTCCAGGTGTTTGGGAATAGAGAGACTTTTCCCATTGGATTGGGAGGATGCTGGGGTGAAACAAGGTGAGGGAGAGACAGGGAGCATCTCTTGATGCAGGGAGAGGAGGGAACCTCGAGGGCACAATTTGGGGTCTCCCTTCAGCTCTTGGGTGGTGCTGGAAATGGGGAGCAACAAAACAGGCACAGCCACCACTGGAGGATGGATTTGGGGTGGCTTTGGAAGTCAGGAGCATCCCAGGGGGATGGATGGGTGCTGAGTGGGGTCAGCAGTGGTAACTGAGGGCACACTGGGGCTCTGGGCATTGGGAATCAGCAGGAGGAGCTCAGGAGATGTTCCTGACCTCGGATCCCATAGAATGAAAGTGTCACTGATGTGGCCAGCCCAGAGCAGCCCTTGGTGGGTGCTGGGGATGGGGAACAGCACAGGGAGATGGATCCAAGGCCAGGAAAGCAGGAGCAGCCTTTGCCAGAGGGAGCAGATGCCTGGAGTGGGCTGGAAACACTGGGAAAAGTGGCCTGGGGAATGGAGCACAGGGTGCTTAAGAGGTGAGGAGGCTCTGTGGCCTTTCCAGAGGCTGTGAAACCTTTTCCAGGAATTCTGCTGGACACCAGAATGGATGAACTTGCAGCTCTATGAGCTGGGCCGTGCTGACCCTGGGAGCACCACGGCCTGACCTCTGACCTGTCCATGGAAAATGGGATTCCAGGAGCACTTTGGCTCCTGCTGGCCCATCCCTGGAATGTTAATTTGGGTTGTGCTTGGCAGGGTGCTGTTCCTTCACTCCCACCATGCTAATGAGCTGCTCAGAGGCTTCCAAGGGTTTCAAAGGGAGAGGCCCAGGCAGGAACAGTCAGAGCATCTCCCAGAGCTGCCTGTAATTCCTTCCTCTGATGGTTTCATGCACGGGCAGGGAGATGAAACGGCACAGAGGCAACATTCCACACCAAACCCAGCTTATTTACTGAGTTATAAAGGGTTTAACGCAGCTTCTGATGCAGACAAACTTCGGTTTAAATCCTAGGACAACTCCTGCTTAGGCAGGGGCAGCTGGGAATGGCCCCCAGAGGCTGCACTGAGGGGGAGGGAACATTGCCTGCATGGTCTGGGCTCTGCAGGGACTGCAGGAGCCTTCCTGAGGTGCCAAGGGAGGTGCCAAGGGACTGCAGGAGCCTTCCTGAGGCCAGGGGTGCACTGAGTGCAGGGGTGGCACTGCTGGCAGCAGAATTGCACTGAGCTTTCCTGGGGCAGAGGCTGCTCTGAGAACCAGGCTCTGGTGCAGGTTTTAAAGCCAGGCTCTGGTGCAGGTTTTAAAGCCAGGCTCTGGTGCAGGTTTTAAAGCCAGGCTCTTATGGAGGTTTAAAACCCAGGCTCTGGTGCAGGTTTTAAAGCCAGGCTCTGGTGCAGGTTTTAAAGCCAGGCTCTTATGGAGGTTTAAAACCCAGACCCTGGTGCAGGGACAGGACGAAGGGGAGTGGCTCAAACTGACAGAGTTTAGGTTGGATACATGGAAGGAATTCCTCCCTGGGAGGGTGGGGAGGCCCTGGCACAGGGTGCCCAGAGGAGCTGTGGCTGCCCCTGGATCCCTGGCAGTGTCCAAGGCCAGGCTGGATGGGGCTTGGAGCAGCCTGGGATAGTGGAAGGTGTCCCTGCCCATGGCAGGGGTGGGATGGGATGAGCTTTAAGTTCCCTTCCAACCCAACCCATTCCATGATTCACAAGCAGCACGAGATGTTTTGAGCAAAGCAGGGAAGAGCAGCTGGGACAGCAGCTCTGCAAATAAACTGATTTAACATCTCTGAGGGTAAAAAAAAAAAAGAAATGATTTCTCATTCAGTGCTGCCTGAGCAGCCAGCCCTGCTCTCCTGGCTGCCTCTCCAGGTACAAGCACCTCTTGAGCTGGATGCTTTTCCTGAGTCTGCTGTTTAGCCTCCAGAAAAAACTCCCCAGTCATTAAGTTTAGGGCCCTGCTGGCGAGGAAGAAAGTGCTGTGGGATCACAGCAGAGAGCAGAGCATCTTTAATGAACAAACAAAGCAGCAACTGCGACCAGAGAAAACAAAATGCTGGTCCCAGACAGCCGAGGTTGCCAGACAGAGTTTAGAGGAGGAGTAAGAAGGAGGCTGTTTGCAGAGCTAATGCTGGGATGAAAGGGACAAAATGAAACCAGAGCTTTTTATGGCATTGCTGGAGGAAAAGACAAGGAAACAACGCTGGCAGAAATAAACTTGAAACACAAACAGCTGGTACTGCACCCATCAGAGCTGGACATAAAGGGAATGAGACTGCAGAGATGGCTGGAACTGGGGCTGTTTGAGAGCTCTGGCAGCTCCACGAACACACAAGGGCTCACAGCTGCTTGTTCTCTCCCCACTGCAATAAACGGAGCCACAGCAAGCCTGGGAAAGGCTCTGGAAGGCAAAAACCAGAGGAGCTGTCCAGGGAAGGGTGGAAACGCTGGGACACCAAGGCAGGCAGTGCAGGTGGGCTGGGAACACAGGGACGTCCAGCTCCCAACCACAGGAATTGTTTGTGGAATGGGGACTGGGAAGGGACAGCCTCAAGCCCTGTCACCTCAGCAGGTGGAGGGGCTGCAGTGGAGGCTCCTGAAAACCTCATGGTGCTGTCCCTGCCTTCCTGGAGACCAGTCTGGACTTCCCCAGGCTGAACCTCAGGCTGCTGATCCCCTTCGGGGTGGTGTCAGCTCCTTTCCCTGCACTGAGCTGCTTAATCTTTTTTTTTTTACCAGTGGCATGGCAAAAGTCACTGCAAAGTGGCATTGGCTTGGGGTGACAGTGAGAAAACCAGCCTGGAATCTCCTTCAAACCTAGGGAGTTAAATCTGGAATCTCCTTCAAACCTAGGGAGTTAAATCTGGAATCTCCTTTAAACATAATGAGTTAAGCCTGGCATCCTCTAAGCCTCAGGATTTAAGTCTGGCATCCTTTAAACCTAAGGGGTTAAGTCTGAGATCTTCTTTAAACCTAAGGGGTTAAGTCTGGCACCTCCTTTAAACCTTGGAGCAATCATGGGTGACACCAAGGCAGATATTCCCCCCTTTAGCTCCTCTGTCAAACACATTGAACTCCCTGGACTTTGCCACCTGCAATCCCAAGAAAACCCCAATCACATCCTGGGTTTTGGGACTTGCCCCTCTGCTGATGCCTTGAGGTTTAGCTTTTATATTCTGTATTGCCCACTGTAAAACTCTGAAGTGTCTTACAGCCTGCTGCTGCTGCTCTCTCATGCTAAGATGGACATAACAAAGCCTCTGGGTTTGCTGTCCAAGGACACCTGGGCTGTGCTGGGCCCAAAATGTGTAAACCAACATCTTGGAAAGAGGGGCTGAGCTTAGAGAACTTACATCATTAGCTAAAGTTTTAATCGGCGAATTGATGCTGTTATGCAAATGAACCCAACCTGTAAAAGTGTGAAGGACTCGTGACTCATTGTCCATCTTGGGGTCCATTTTGGCAGTAGCCTCTGGGCTCCCCAGGGTGGACCTTTGAAGGCCTTTCAAATAAATATCACCTTTATTCCCTTATTCCTGTCTAGTCTCTGTTTCCAGGTAGCCTCTTCAGGCATCACTCCCAGTTAAAATGAGAAGTTCTGTTTAAGAGGCACCTGCTGGTTTGTGACTGATGTGGCTCAGGAGTCATGAGCTGCAATTTTAGGCTGAGGGAAGGAATCAGTAATTGAGATCACACCAGAATCCATCCTGGATTCACCAGGCAAAGGCAGCCTGGCCTTTCAGAGCCTCAGAGATCCGGCTGCTTCTCCCCAGCAGGAAAAGCAGGGAATAACTTTTCCTAGAACTCGTTCAGAGGCCAACCCAGACCTCCCTGCCCTAAACTAGAAATGCCTCTGGCTTGCCCAGGGAAGGTCTGTGTGTGCTCAGACGTGCTGCACTTCTGAGGAGAGGCACAGGAATTGTGTCTGGAGACTCCTTCCAGGCCTTTGATCCAAATGTTCCATGTGCACAAGCCCGATCCATGCCCAGAGGCCTCCAGATGCCCTCTCCAAGCTGTTCCTGCTGGGATGATGGAGCTCCCAGCTGTGCCACGGGTGCTGCAGGTGCCTGGCCGTTCCTCCTGCTCCTTTCCGAGGTTTTGTGGCAACTCCACCTTTGATCCTGGAGTTAATGTTGGTGGCTCTGCTGCTCCAGCTCTTCCTGGCTGGCTTTGTCTCCATGGTGTTTTGTATTCCTGGGCCTGGATTGGAACATTGGAAAAGCTTAGGAGCCTGATTAGCTTTCCCTGCCTTTTTCTTGAAGGGTTTTTTTCTCCCTTTGTGGCCACCAGGTCCTCGAGGTCTGTTGGAAGTCAGCAGATGTTTGCTGGAATGGACTCCAACTCCAGCTCCTCCCATTATCCAGCATTTCCTTAGGAGTGAGCACAGGCACGGAGGGGACTCTTTCCCTTATCCCACTGGATGGTGTCATTTTAATAACAAATAATCCTTTTCAGGCTTGTTTTGGGCTCTAATCCCGTCCTCCAAGATGTTTGCAGCTCCTTCCATGCTAAACCAGTGTTTCATGGGCATCCTCCACAGGGCAGCAGCCGGGTCCTGAATGAAAAATGGAGTAATGTTGGACAGGTGAGCTTTGGAAAAGCCTCCTTGGTGCCTTTCCTTCTGACAAGGAGTCACTCACAGCTCCTCCGAAAACCCCAAGTTTTCAGCAACTTTTGTGCTCGTGTTGGACGAAATCCTCCCCGAACGTTTTCCACGTCTGTAGATTTCCATGCTTGAGTTTGCTGCAAGATGGCCCAAACCCGCTCTAAAATTGGTGTGCGAGGTCTCATCTGCTGGCGCTGCTTCCCCTGCTGCCTGGAACAGCTGTGATAATCAGGAAAAATGAGATTCAAAGCCTTCAAGATGGAAAAAGTCCGTAGTTGACTCTTTTTTTTTTCGGAGCAGCATCTGCATCACACTGTTAGAAAAACGAGTTGAACTTGGAGAGGAGAATTCCTACGAAATATCTCATTTTATTTGACCAAGAAATCCCAAGAGACCTCTCCTAAGAAGCCTTCAAATATCAGTGCTGGGCATTTAGTGGTTACACATCCTCTCAGCTCTGCCACTAAAGTAATTTTCTTTTCTCCAAATTTCATCTTAATGGTGGTTTATAGCATATGTTCGCCGTGTTATTCATTAGCTCGGGGTAAATAAACCTAAAAATGAGGTGAAAACCTACAATAAATATGAACAGCAAAAGAGTGGCTCAAGAAAAATTTGAGGAGAAGTGAAGCAGGAGGATTTTTTTCCCCTACTTTGGCCATTAGTGCGTTGTTTGGAAATCACTCAGCCATCCCTGTTTACTTTTCCTGACAGGAATTATGTGATTACAGCACATTACGATCCCAATTTCTGGCAGAAAGGCTGGCTGGAGGACACTTAGGTGAGGATTAGGAGGGGAAAGTGGCTGGATTTTGAAAGCTGGGATGATGGGTGAGCAGGGGGGGCCTCAGAGGTGCCCTCTGCTCTCAGCAGTCCCCACAAGAATTATGGAAAACCTCTGGAATTTCCACCTGAACTGAGGGGTTGTGGACGTGCTGCTGAGGAGTCTCAGGTCAAACTGAGTTCTTGGACCAGATCGGGTCAGGGTTTGTCCAGCCAAGCTTTGGAAAGCTCCGGAGGGAATTCCCAGTGCTCCTCTGGGGAGCTCAGCACCTTCTGGGGCCCAGCCTGTGCCTGCAGTGCTGCTCCGACACCTCTGGGAAGGTCTCCATGGTCCTGTTTGTCCTTCAGGAAGGTGAAGGGTGCACTGAGGTCACCCCTGAGCCCACTGGTGGCCACACTGACCTGTGTCCCCCAGCCTTTCCCAATGGAAATGGAAGGTTATGGAAAAGAAAAGCCTATGGGCTCTATGGATTAGAATCCACAGGCCCCAAGCCCCTTGGTGGCCTCTGGTGTCTCATCCCCACTTTTCCCACATCACCCTTGAATTTGGGGGCCCAAAACTGGTGGTGCCTGAGGTGTGACCCCCCCCCAGCACTGGGAATGGGAATTCCTTGCAGTCTCCTGGCCCTGTTCCCCCCATGCAGGATGAGGTTGGAATTATTCAGGATGAGGGTGCTGGGGGTTGGTTTGTCAGCCTGGAATGGTGCCGGGCATGAGGACAGTTCCCACTTTTTGTGGTGTTCCTGTTGGCCCCATCCTCAGGCTCCTCCAGGCCCCTTGACAGTGGAGCTGTGTCCATCACCCTCTAACCCCATGGTGCCCCCAGAGCTGCTGAGAGGATGGGGACCCCCTGCAGCCTCGTGACCCTGTTTGCCCCACAGCAGGGTGGGGTTTGAATTGTTCTGGATGACTTTGTGCTGGTTTTCCTCATCAGCCTCTCATTCCCAGCCTGGAATGAAGCCAGGCGTGAGGATGATCCCTGCTTCTCATCGAACTCCCTGGAGCTCCTGCTGGCCCCATCCTCGGGCTCCTCCAGGCCCCTCAGGAGCGGAGCTGTGTCCCTCACCCTCTCTAACCCCGTGGTGCCCCCAGAGCTGCTGAAGCTGCCTCTGTCTGCTCCTGATGAAGATATTGACCCACACCAGCCCCACTATTGACCCCCGAGGCTCTGCTGAGTCCTGGCTGCCGAGCAGCAGCGGAGCCATTGATCCCCCCGCTCCGAAATTGGCCCGGCCGATTTCCCAGCCATCTAACAGAGCTTTCATCCAGCCTGAACTTCCCCCGCTTCCAAATGAGAATCCTGAGGGAGATGGCAATGAAATCTTGATCAACCTGCGCCGAAGGAAGGCCAAGAGTGGGGTTATTAAATGAAAGCCAGCCCTGCTCTGAGCCGGTGAAGGAGCGACTGCGGCGGCTGCGACTGCAGAGCCACGCTGGCTGCAGGGCAAGGCAACAACAGCTCCAGCGTGGGAATTCACTCCTGCTAACAAGCTCCTGAGGAATTCCACACTTCTCAGCACAAGCCCCAGCGCAGGCTCCCTCCTGCCGGGCAGTTTGTGGAGCAGGGATGGACAGGCCGGCACAGGCAGCAGCAGCAGCCTCTGTTTTGCTGTGTAATCACCCCTCATTTTGTGCTGACAGCGCTGGCTTCTCAGGGGCACAGAAAAGCAATTAAAAATGGCATTAAAAATCATTAGAGAAGTCAAACCTTGCACCTAAAGCTGCTGCGAGGCCCTGGGAGTGAGCAAGGCACTGGGGAGAGGAGGAATTCAGCTGGGAATGTGAGGCCTCTTGGTGTTTATCCACTTGTTCGTGATTTGCAAGTTCCCATCCATTATGGATGTGGTGGCCTCCTCTTCAGATGGACTCGTGCTGCCAGATATATTATTAAGACTTATGGCGATAAACAAAGAAGAAAACATTTAATTGACCCCAAATGACTGTTGCTGTTGGTGTCAAACGGATGAGAACAGAGCTGGTCAAGTCGAATCACAAATCTGCAGCTGCTCGAGGCATTTTCCTAAAGACCTGAGACAGCTGCGCAGTGCAATTTCTCTCACTAATGATTCCTAAATTAAGAAATTAACCCCCTTCCACCAGCATTTGGATGGTGCTGGAGTGGGAGACAGGAACAAAAATTGGAGCGGAGTGCGTGGCAACAGCAACCGTGGACACTGCCAAAAATACTTACAATGTTTGAGCCCCAGTGCCTGCAGAAATAAAACCACTCCACTGCCAGCTGTGGCCCTGGAAGGGAGGGGACAGTCCCCAAAGGCTGGGGAGCCCCATGAGGGATTTGTGGGGGACAACTCCCCCAGGCCCAGGGCTGATCCCACAGCAGGGGAGGGGGGATTCTGCCCCTGTGCCCCCTCAGGTGAGACCCCACCTGCAGAGCTGCCCCAGCCCCGGGGCCCAGCACAGGAAGGAGCTGGAGCTGCTGGAGCCAGGCCAGAGGAGGCACCAGGATGAGCAGAGGGATGGAGCAGCTCTGCTGGGAGGAAAGGCTGGGAGAGCTGGGATTGTTCAGCCTGGAGAGGAGAAGCTTTGGGGTGAGCTCAGTGTGGCCTTGCAGGGCCTGAAGGAGCTGCAGGAAACGTGGAGAGAGACAATTTACAGGGGATGGAGAGACAGGACACAGGGAATGGCTTCCCAGTGCCAGAGGGCAGGGATGGATGGGATTTTGGGAAGGAATTGTTCCCTGGGAGGGTGGGGAGGCCCTGGCACAGGGTGCCCAGAGAAGCTGTGGCTGCCCCTGGATCCCTGGCAGTGTCCAAGGCCAGGTTGGAGCAGCTTGGGACAGTGGGAAGTGCCCCTGCCCATGGCAGGGGGTGGCACTGGATGGGCTTTAAGGTTCCCCCCAGTCTAAACCCTGACTGTACAATTTTGAGATCAGCTCATGCCACCCTCTCTGTTTCTCCTGGGGCTGGTGAGGATATTTGGTGCTATTTCAGCTCAGCCGTGTGTTCCCAAGAGCTCCAGAGGGATCCAGGGGCTTGAGGAGCCTCACACTGGGTTTACTCCATGTCCTGACCACCCCAGGCTGCTGCAGATCATGGAACTTCTGGCAGGGAGCACCAAAGCAGCAGCAGCAGGGCTGGGATGGAACTGGGAGTGATGAAGGGCCCTGCATCGATTCCCCTTCCATGAGAAATTCCTGCTGCACGCTGGGAGGCGAGGTAGGAGCAAAGGGAATTCTTTATCCCTCTCCTGAGTGAGTCCACTCCTCGTGGAGCTGAACTGAGCTTCTTGGGAAGCGTCGCTCCCTGATCCCTGTGATCCCAGTAATTGCCACTGGTCATGTCCCAGCCTCGTCACTGCCTTTGATCTGACTACCTTTGAATGTGAGCTCCAGATCAGCGGGGTCAGGACGTGGCAACATGACAGGAAACTTCCAAGCTCTTGAAGAACGAGGGAACGCTGCTGGGGCTTGCTCTGTGTCCTCAGAGTGCCTGCAAAACGCTGCTTTTTTTACCATTTTCCTGCTCTTTCTGAAGGCACTCGGAAACGGGGGATGCCTGGAGATATTTTTTTTAGCTCTTGCTCGATGTTCATCCCCCATCACCAAGAACTGTCTGATGTGTTTATTTTTGGGTGTGTGATCTTCCGAGAGATTGCTTTTACCCCTCTGAAGAGAAAGTCATGGACTTTTTAAGAGTTCAGGCTCCTTTCTCCCATCCTCCCACCAGATCTTTGTTTCCATCATCTGCGCATTTGCATAATTCCTTTCCTTCATGCCTTTCCCAAGAATTCTCACTTATTTTGCCAATTTTAACAGTTCTGAGGTGCTTTGAGAGATTTGGAAAGAGCAGAAGTTCCCTGAACACAAAACCTTTGATATTTCCAGCCATTTCCTCATTTCTATTTAGGTCAACACCTGTTTGGAGCAGGAAGCTCAGGGCAGGGTGAGTTTCTTTCCTGGTCATCCCACTCAGCCCTTTGGATTCTCCTGGAGTCCAGCACATTCTCTGCCGTGTCAGATGTGCCCAAATGCCAAGATACATTAATTACCTTCCGAAAAGCTTACACAGAGCTTTGATTTCCTCAGTGCACATAAATCTTGTTTGCTGTGAGCTCTTCTTTCCAGGTGCCTGGTGCTGAGATGAGGCCTCAGATACCTTTGGAGTCTTGGATCTCTCCTTCACAGGAGCTGTAAGATTGAACTTCTGCACTGAATAATGCTCACAGAGGCACCTTCCCGTAATCCATATTGCACATGGAAATCCTTGGGAATACGGGAGGTGGTGGCAATTTTACTCTCATTTCCACAAGGAACCTCTGGCTCATCTTTCCCTGCCAACATTCCATTTAAGGTCTTTTCTACCCCAACCCATTCAGGGATTCTGTGACAATAAAAATATCGGACGATGGGGCACTTGAGAGGTGCCTCCACTCCATACTCAGAGACTCCTTTTTCCCTTGATCCGGAACAACCCAGAAATGAGGATGTTTGGTGCTTTGCATCCTCGTGGCTTTTCACGGGAGCCCAGGATGGATCTGAAATTCCCTTTGTAGTCTGCTGCACTCAGCAATCTCCAGTGCTTTTAGGCTTGGAAACCTCCTTGCTCTGCTTCCCCACTCAGTTTTTCCTGCCTCCTCTGTGGAATGTCCTGGCAGGAGATGGTCCTGCACAGATCCTGGGATTTCCTGTGTCACCAAGGCCTGACAAAGACACGCCTGCAGCACCAGGCACCAATTCCCCTGGATCCCTTCCCCCCTTTTCTTTCCCCTTTACTTTCCCCCTTTTTTTTTCTGTCCCTTTTTTTCCCTTTCCCCTTTCTTTTCCCCTTCCCCTTTCCCCCTTCCCTCCACCCCTTTCTGGACTTACACTTAAATTTCCCCATTCCAGACACTTTTCCATCACCTTCCAGGTTCTGCCCCATTATTTTTGAGGCAGACCATGCACCAGCACTTCCATCTCTCCCAGCCTGCCAAGGTGAGCCTGCTTTGATTGACTGAGGCTTCCCTCTGCCGTGCCTGCCTACATTCCCTCTTTTTTTTATTATTATTATTCCAGCTAGGAATGATATGTTGTCTTTAAATCCTTGCTGACTGCTTAAAATTCTCCCACATCTTTGGAGTGTTTAATTATTCCCCTTCAGGAGCGGGTTTAAATTGACTGACTTCCTTTCAGCCTCTGATTTCACACGGAACGGCAGCGCTGCTGAAATTATTCCAGCCTCCCTCCCCTCCCAGCGCTGCTGACTGACCTGGGAAAAAGCAACGCTCCCAACCCAACCTTCCTTCCTCCAGCTACCTCTAATCCCACTCCCTTCTCCTTCCCCAGCCCCGAGGATGCAGCGGGGCAGGGACACAGAGCATCCCCCGCAGCCCAGGCGCAGCTTTAGGCCGGCTTAAAGCGTGGGTGGTATTTTGGTCCCGGTTTTGTCTCCAGCTCCCCTTCTCCAGGGGGATTGCTGATGTTCATTAGCTGCTAATTGGTGCTGGCGAGCTGCGACTTTTTTCCCCCCAGCCTCGCAGCTCCTCGGAGCAGCAGCCGGTGCTTAATTGCGAAGTCTGAGTGAAGCTGGGGGTTCACAGAGATTGCCCGACTTCTGTTATCTGCCTGCGCTTGACAATTACGTGCGCTTTTGATTAGGAAAATTTTGATGGGTTTTACTGTTCGGCCTCTTTGATGTTTGGAGGGAGCTTTAGCTGCCTGGAAAACGTGCCAGAGCTTTCCTCAGGCACGGGAAAATGGGAAATGCCGGAGCGGTGCCTTCGGAGAGGTCTTCTGTAGCCGCATCTCTGCCCCTCGTGGTCGCCGTCCCACGCACACAAACAGGGACTGGCGTTTTCTGCCCAAAAACCAGTTTAAATTTGTTGGTTTGCCTGATTGAATCAAATTTGCCTGGAAAATGCCCCAATTTTGACTCCCTGATCTGTTTTTGAGTGGATCCCTGTGGGTAAACATGGAAGAAAGAGGGAGATTGGAATAGCTCCAATGGGAAGAGCAGGCTCAGGGTTTAGCCTGGTCCATTTTAACCCAGCAACTCTCCCTGTCCCAGTTCCAGAGCCAAACTGGTCTTCCAGACACTTGCAGACCCAAACCTGCTGCTCAGGGATCCAGACCCTCCAATCCAGGAGCTCTGGGCACGTGAAAATGCGATTTTTGGGGGAATTTTGAGTTTGGCACATCCAAGACCACGGGTTTTGTTGGTGTGCCTGCTTGAATCAAATTTGCCTGGGAAATGCCCCACTTTTGACTCCCTGATCTGTTTTTGAGTGGATCCCTGTGGGTAAACATGGAAGAAAGAGGGAGGCTGATGCCTGATTCCTGGTTGGAATAACTCAGATGGGAGGAGCAGGCTCAGGGTCCACTCCGACCCTGTAGTTCTCCCTGTCCCAGTGCCTGAGACACTTCCAGACCCAAACCTGCTGCTCAAGGATCCAGACCCTCCAATCCAGGAGCTCTGGGCACGTGAAAATGTGATTTTTAAGGGAATTTCGTGATTGGCACATCCAAGACCACGGTGTTTGTTGGTTTCCCTGATTAAATCAAATTTGCCTGGAAAATGCCCCAATTTTGACTCCCTGATCTGTTTTTGAGTGGATCCCTGTGGGTAAACATGGAAGAAAGAGGGAGATTGGAATAGCTCCAATGGGAAGAGCAGGCTCAGGGTTTAGCCTGGTCCATTTTAACCCAGCAACTCTCCCTGTCCCAGTTCCAGAGCCAAACTGGTCTTCCAGACACTTGCAGACCCAAACCTGCTGCTCAGGGATCCAGACCCTCCAATCCAGGAGCTCTGGGCACGTGAAAATGCGATTTTTGGGGGAATTTTGAGTTTGGCACATCCAAGACCACGGGTTTTGTTGGTGTGCCTGCTTGAATCAAATTTGCCTGGAAAATGCCCCACTTTTGACTCCCTGATCTGTTTTTGAGTGGATCCCTGTGGGTAAACATGGAAGAAAGAGGGAGGCTGATGCCTGATTCCTGGTTGGAATAACTCGGATGGGAGGAGCAGGCTCAGGGTCCACTCCGACCCTGTAGTTCTCCCTGTCCCAGTGCCTGAGACACTTCCAGACCCAAACCTGCTGCTCAAGGATCCAGACCCTCCAATCCAGGAGCTCTGGGCACGTGAAAATGTGATTTTTAAGGGAATTTCGTGATTGGCACATCCAAGACCACGGTGTTTGTTGGTTTCCCTGATTAAATCAAATTTGCCTGGAAAATGCCCCAATTTTGACTCCCTGATCTGTTTTTGAGTGGATCCCTGTGGGTAAACATGGAAGAAAGAGGGAGATTGGAATAACTCAAATGGGAAGAGCAGGTTCAGGGTTTAGCCTGGTCCATTTTAACCCAGCAACTCTCCCTGTCCCAGTTCCAGAGCCAAACTGGTCTTCCAGACACTTGCAGACCCAAAACTGCAGTGCAAGGATCCAGAAACTCCAATCCAGGAGCTTTGGGCACATAAAAATGCGATTTTTAAGGGAATTTTGAGTTTGGCATGTCCAAGACCATGGTGTTTGTCGGTTTCCCTGATGGAATCAATTCATGGATGGGGTGGCAGAGGCCTCCGAGCCCACAGGTTGGATTTTTCTGGATTTTTTTTCCTCTTTAAGAAGGAATTCCCCCATTCCTGTGCTCTGTGATTTTGTTTTGCTGCTCTCCCAGCACCTCTGTGCAAGGCCAGGGCTTGTCCTCTGCCAAATTTCACGGCCCAAGCCTTGAGCCTGGCTTAGCCCAGCGTCTTAAACCTAAAGCTTGGCTTTATTTCGTGGCAAATTCGTGAACTCCGACTGCCAGGCACCGAACTCTTTGACCCAGAGAAGGGATTTTGGATAATCGTGGGGTTTTTTCTGTCTTGCAAATTCCAAAAGCTTCTCGTTGCAGCATTTATGGCCCAAACCATTGCAAAAGGGACCTGCTCTTCATTTTGCACCCACAGCTGGTTCCTTTCCATGATCCTAATATTCCATGGGGTTTCTGACAGGTCCAAGGACCTCACATACACCAAATAAAAGGGGAAAAAACAGGGACAAGGCCCTCACTGTTCCTGATGCTCCCCAAATCCAGCTGGGATTCAGCCACAGAGGGATGTGAGAACCAAAGGAAGGATCAGCATAAAACCTCCTGTAAGGGCTGAGAAAAGCAACTTTTAAACCAAAAATCAGCTCAGTGTTTTCTCCACCTCAATTTTGGGCCCTTGAAGGTGCCTCACCGCCGCTCTTGGATGCCAAAAATTATCCCAGAGCAGGCTCATCCAAACTTCTGGGGAGGAATCTGGTGCTTAGAGCAGACAGGAGATGCCCCAGTGAGACCTCTCGGGGCGGGTCCTGCGCCTTGCTCAGGTTGGAATGATCCTGCAGGGAGGAATTCCGGGAAATGGGGAGAGGAAGAGCGACACCGCAGTGCTGGGTGTGATTCCCCCTCCCTGCTGGGGGTTCTTTGGAGGTATTTTAACAAATCCTGTCCAGCAGCTCCCACTGGCAACCGGTTAAGGGCTCACCTGGAAGATTCCAGGGATGTGGAAGCTCCTGGATGCTGCTGAGGTCCTCACCCCGAGGGAATAACATGTTTCCTTCCCAGCCAAGGCTGAGGAATCCAATTGTGCTCTTCCCCCTAATTGAAATGAAAAATGCTGCCATATCAAGCCATTGAAAATATTACAAGCTTATATCTTATTAATTTGCTGTGGGAGCCGTGCCCTGAAATGTGAATCAAATCCTGAATGAGATGGTTTGAGGTAATTCACAGGTCTGGATTTGCAGCGTCCTCCCTTTTTGTTGGGATTTGTTGTTGCTGGGCAGGATGACAGCCTGGAGATGAGACCTCATTTTAGATTTTACAGATGCTGCGAGTGTGAAAATGAGTGAAACCTCGGAGTGTAATGTTGCATGTTATTCAATTATTATCCTTCAGCTGGGGCCAGGCAGCTCCTCCAACTCCAAATCCAGCCTGGAGAAGCAGGAGGCAGCATGGAGACTCCGAGGAAGCTCAGGGTGAAACTCGAGCATGGAAACTCCTGACCTGCAAAGGATGGAGCTTCTCAAGCATTAAATGGGCTGAGCCCCGAGGTGCAATCCAGGCTTTCCAAAGGAAAAGCAGTTTCCATGGAGTTCAGGGTGTTTTCCCCCCGGGCTGCTCCGAGGGAGAGCCTGGAGGATCCACACACAGCGCAGGAGCAGCCTGAGCATCTCCTCAGGAGAAGGTTTTGCTTTCCATCAGAGTGGGAAATGCATGGAATTGGCTCCTGTGGGTGCTGCATCCATGGATTGTCCCTGGCTGTTTCCAGAGGGAACAATGGGGTCTCTCATTTCAGTATTGCCCAGAGCAGCTGTGGCTGCCCCAGCCTGGGAAGTGCCCAAGGCCACTTTGGAAGGGTCTTGGAGCAACCTGGGATAATGGAATGTTTCCCATGGCAGGGGGTGGGATGGGATGGGCTTTAGGGTCCTTCCAACCCAAACTGATTCCATGGTTTTGATCTCAGCTCGTGCCACGCTCTCGGTGTTTCTCCAGGGCTGCTGAGGACGTTTGTGCTGGCTGCACCTGCCCTGCTTGCAGAGCAGGCTCATTCCCTGCCCCCGGGCCCATCCCATCCCATCCCATCCCATCCCATCCCATCCCATCCCATCCCATCCCATCCCATCCCATCCCATCCCTCTTTTCTGCCAGAGGAACCATCCCCACGCAGCTCCTGCCTCCAGCAGCAGCTGGGAAGGAGAAGCAGCCACGATCACAGAGCTGTACCTTGCCTTTGGCGGGGCACAGAGAGTTATTTGCTTGATGAAATTTTATTTTTTCCAAGTGCTGCTCCATTTTTTTTTGTTCCAAATCCTGCTTTGCCTTCAGGAGACCGTTTGTCACCCCCTGACGCTGCTCCCAGAGGAACCAGCACTGCGGGCACTGGGGATGAACGGAGCCTGCCAAGATCACTGTGGCAGATAAGAGAGGATTGAAGCCTCCAGCCCAGGCTGGGAGGGAGAAGCAGCCGAGGGAAGGAGCCTGGATCCTGGAGCTGGGAGCAGCCAGCCTGGAGAGCAGCAACCAGCACAGCCAGCCTGAATCTGGGAGCCTCTTCCCAAATTCCAGCCACGCAGCACTGACAGCACGGGGTGGGGGAGCAACGAGAGCTGGCTGAGCACGGGCTCCAGAGTGAGGGCTCACAAACGGCGTGGAAACCACCAGGAATGGGAGAGGGGAGGCCGCAACATTCCCGGTGTGTCCTGGTGCCTCTGGGAGTTCCTCCATCCCTCTGCCAGGCTGTGCTCGGCTGCTCAGAGCCCTCAGAGTTTGGGGGTTGCTGCTGTGTTGATCCCAAGGATCAGGGTCAGGGCAGCCGTGGTTGTAGGGTCATGGTGGGAGTGCAGAACCTGTTCCCGAACTGCTTTTCCTTTTCCCAGTGTTTGCTGCCTGCCAAGCACCACTGCAGTGACACTCTAGGCCGGTGATTGTGGTAGAACTTCCCAAACCTCTGGATTTGATGGTTTTTATCCAGGATAAAGGGAAGGAGGTGCTGCTGGGGCCTTTGTGCTGTGGGGCATCGCCCAGGCGGGAGCTGCCAGGGTTTGGACTTGGGCACCCCCTTCTTTGCTGCTCTGTGCCCTGGCCCAGCAGCTCATCCTGCTAATTATAGATGTAAATAATGATCATTTGCCTCAAAACTGCCTCCTGGATGGCCAGCAGGCCTCCCAAAATCAGGGATGTGAGCGCTATCCTGTCCTTCCCTGGCTCTCTGCAGGTGCTCCCTGCTGGGTGTTCACCTCTCAGTGCTGGCTGCTCCCTCCTGGCTCCATCTGTGCTCCCTTCCAGCACCTCTGGCTCCCGGGAGCCCTTGCACCCCCCGGCACCCTTGGGTGCGGTGCTGAGTGCCCAGGAGCTGCTGCAGGGGCAGAGGAGCTGCTCCCCACTGTGGGAAACAGCAGGACCCCGTTTTCCTGCCTCCCTGTGGGCAGCAGGAGCAGAAGGAAGGCTGGGATGGTCTCTGAGAGTGACCTGAGCTTGGAGCAAGGATTGTGCACTCACAGAGTGAAAAAAAGGAGGTTTAGGGAAGGCCTGGAGCTGTTCTGCCCCATCTTTCACTCCACACAAACTGAGGGATGCCATGAAGGTGTTCTGGGCTTCTCCTCCTCACAAAAGCCTCCTCAGGCTTTTCCCCCTCCTGCTGCCCCTTCTCCAGCGACACTTTCCAGGCACAATTCCCTGAGAGCCAAACCCTGCCTGGGCACCAAGAGTGATCCCAGGAAACCTGAACTCTGGGGCTGGGGCTGGAGAAGGAGAAAGGTGAAGCCCTGTGCGTCTGGGGGAGGTCCAGGGATCCATCAGAGGATGGAGAGGGATGATCGGCAGCCTGGAGCTGTCCAGGGGCTCGGAGGGAGGGTTTGGATGCGGGGGGATGTGGATGCGGGGCAGAGGCAGCAGCGCTGCAGCAGCTCTGGATTCTGCAGCGCTCTCAGCTCATTCCCGGTGCCTTTCCCTGCTCCCGCCGCCTGGCTGGGATGCGGAGCAGCTGCTCCAGCCCCTTCCCAGCTGTTTGCCTCGCTCCTGCCCTGTCCCTGCCCCTGCAGGACGGCTCTGGCCGAGGGGATGTGTGCCCATCTCAGCCGTGAGCCTTGGCTCCCGCCTGCTGCTCCTTCTCCAGCAAGGAAAACTGCTCCTGGGCAGCCTGGCCCTGCCGCGGGCTTGGCTGAGGGACAGCGGGGTCTGGGCACGGAGGGATGGCAGGAAATGTTCATCCCTCATCCAAGGCAAAGCCACGGTGCTGCAACCCCCGCAAAGGGGAATAAAGAGACCCAGAGGAGAAAATCCAAGCCCAGCGCTCAGCCCGTGATGGAGACATCAAGGATGGTGCCACAAAGCGGCTGGAGGAGCTGCTGGAATGCCAGGGAGGTTGAGGAGCGCTCCGGGGTGGCCGCAGTGCTTGGCCCAGCGTCTGGGACCCCATCCACGGCTGGAAAAGCCAAATTCATCCCGTCGGGAATGAGCATCCCGGGGCCGCGGTGATTTTCAGCTGGCACCTGCAGCCCCGAGCCAATTCGGCGTGAAAATGCTCAGTGTAAACACCCCGAGCACCCCCCGGCCCTCCGTCCTTGCCCTGACATTCAGCATTTAACAGCTCTTGGAGGCTTTTTGGCACCGCAGCAGGGAAGCACACGGATTTCTCTGGAATCAACGCTCTGGAGGAGCGTTTGGATGTCCAAAACGACCATTTTCTGCTCTGTTAATGCTGGACAAATATTGACTCCTGGCCACCGCAAGCCCAGCCCTTCACTGCTGAATGCTCAAGGCTACTTGGATAAACAATTGCTTCCTCATGAATATTCTTATTTTAACGCATCCCCAGCATGACAATGGCTGGGATGGAGGCTCATTATGCTGCTCCTGTGCTGGCGGTTGGAGGTGACATTGTGTGGCACTCGGGTGGCACAGGGAAGGAGTGTCCCGCTGGGGAGGGTCACTTGTCCGGGGCACAGGGCAGCTGTACCGTTCTTGGTCTCTGCTCGACCCTGAGCGATACGGAAATAAACTGCAATTCCTGCTCTTGCAGGAGGGAGGGAGGAGCAGCCAGGATCATTCATTCATTCATTCATTCAGCGCGTCATGGTGCTGGTGGCCACAGCGCAGGGGCTGCGGGTGATGAGCATCTGGATTGCTCCCCAAAATCTCCTTCCCAGCGAGGATGCTTGGCTGGGGCTCAGCCTGGGACGTCTCCCTCGGCTGCAGGAGCCCTGTGACCCTTCCTGCCCCTGCACCCCTTGGCCAGAGAGAGAGGAGTGACTGTCCTGTGTCATCAGGGTGTGGCAGTCCCACATTCCCGCTGAGCTGGGACACACCAGGAGCTCCCTGGAGAGGTGACAAAGGTGAATCGTGGAATTGTAGAATGATTTGGGGTGGAAGGGAGGTTAAAACCCATCTTGTCCCCCCCTCTGCCGTGGCAGGGACACCTTCCACTGTCCCAGGCTGCTCCAAGCCCCATCCAGCCTGGCCTTGGGCACTGCCAGGGATCCAGGGGCAGCCACAGCTTCTCTGGGCACCCTGTGCCAGGGCCTCCCCACCCTCACAGGGAACAATTCCTTCCCAATATCCCATCCATCCCTGCCCTCTGGCAGTGGGAAGCCATTCCCTGTGTCCTGTCCCTCCATCCTTTGTCCTCTGTCCCTCTCCATCTTTGTTGTCTCCTTCAGGCCCTGCAAGGCCACACTGAGCTCACCCCAAAGCTTCTCCTCTCCAGGCTGAACAATCCCAGCTCTCCCAGCCTTTCCTCCCAGCAGAGCTGCTCCATCCCTCTGCTCATCCTGGTGCCTCCTCTGGCCTGGCTCCAGCAGCTCCAGCTCCTTCCTGTGCTGGTCCCAGGGCTGGGGCAGCTCTGCAGGTGGGGTCTCACCTGAGGGGGCACAGGGGCAGAATCCCCCCTCCCCTGCTGCCCAGGGGGGGTTCTGGAATGGGAAAACCTCCAGGCTCCCAAATGTTCTTCAGCTTCAACCCTAAAATATCTTTGATGCACACCCTGGGTTGGGACAGACCCCACTAATCCTGGCACAGCTGTCTCAGTGCCCATTTCTGCTTCCCACTCTTGGGATGGGGATGCAGCTCATGGTCAGCAGCTTTGGAGTGAACAATTCCCCTTTAGGTGACACCGCTGAGCTCCTGGGGACACCTCCTGCTCCTCCTGGTCACAGCAGGACCCTCCCTGTGCTGCACCCTGTCTCTCCAAGGTGGCTGGGAACAGCAGCATCCTGCCTGGCAGGGGCATTCTCCATGGATCCCAACAGCTCCACAGGGCTGAGCTGATAGCAAGGGGAGGCTCTGGAAATGATTTGGGATAAACCAGAAGCAGAGGGAGCAGAGGATGAGGTTTTCCAGAAGAGCTCTTCCACAATAACTCCCCCCACGAACATTCAGGTCCGGAATAAAAATTTACCCTCTTCATTTTGGACTAATTACCAAAATTATTACCAATGACTCCTTGCTCGCACTTTGTGTAGGATCTAAAATTTGTGTCTGTCTCTGTCCCCCCGATGAGATGACGCCGAATCCCGAGGGGATGAATTCCTGACTCCCCCAGGCAGCCTGGTTATTCCTTAATCCATTTACAGCGTTTTGATTCCATGGTGATAAGGACATTAGAAATGCTAATTGATAAATGAGATCGGCTTCAGATCGGCTCACGTGGGGCAGAAATAGTCCAATGCACACAAAACTAGGATTATTTCAAGCTCCACAGGGCTCCCCAGTCCTGGATAAACTCAGGGAAAGCTCATCCTCCCTTGTGCCATCACTGGGTGCTGGGAGCTCCCAGGCTCTCCAGGATGGTTGGGAAAGCACTGGGGGATCGAGGAACATCTGTTAGAGGTCTCAGATTCAGGATGGGCAGTGCCAAGGCTTTAATCTGCCCTTTTCCTCTCTTTCCTCCCTTCCCCGGTGAGGATCAGCTCAGCCCAGCCCAGCCCAGCCCAGCCCAGCCCGGCC
>VZRV01006481.1:110245-135952 GCA_013398115.1 Falcunculus frontatus | reverse complement strand
GGATGGATGGATGGATGGATGGATGGATGGATGGATGGATGGAGGGATGGATGGATGGATGGAGGGATGGATGGATGGATGGGGATGGATGGATGGATGGATGGATGGAGGGATGGATGGATGGATGGAGGGATGGATGGATGGAGGGATGGATGGATGGATGGAGGGACGGAGGGATGGAGGGAATTCCTGTGGAATGCTGTGGCCACAGGGATCAATAGCACCACGTGAGGCCATTTGTATCCCTCCAAAGGGAGCATCCAGCCTGGAATTAGCTACATTAAAATGCCTGTCGCTGAGTATTGATTGGGATATTAATGTGTCATGGGATGGACTTTATGGGCAGCATAAATCCTGGGATTAATCAGGAACATTCCCGGGCCTGGCTATGGCTGCCCTGCTGGCACAGGGCTGTTCTGGAGGGTGGCACCACCTGCTGCTGGTGTCCCTTGTGCCACATCCCTGCCAAACCCATTCTCCAGAGGTGTCGTGATGGGAACATCAGGGAGCAGAGGAACAGCCCAGCACCGGGAGAGGGCTGGAAGGGCAGGATTTTTCCCCGTCCTCACTGGGATGGGGAAGGAGGACTCAGGGTGAGAATCCAGTGTTGCTTTGGAGGGGAAGAGGGTGCACAAGGGGTCTGGATGGGCTTTGGGGTTTCCCCATGGGACAGTGGCACTGCAGGGGACAGCAGAACAGTGGGACTGGCCAGGGGTTGTGTCCCCAAGCACCCTGAGCTGCTGGGCTGGGCCCTCCAGGGACAGCGGCTGCAGCTCAAGGTGCCACCAAGGTGCCACCCCCCGTTGAAATGCAGACACAGGAGCACCGGGGGTGGTTCGTGGTTGGCTCTGGGTGTTCCTTTTCTTCCCCTTTCCTTCTGTGTCTGCTGCTGTCAAATCATGGAATTGTGGAATGGGTTGGGTTGGAAAAAACCTTAAACTCATCCAGTGCCACCACCTGCCATGGGCAGGGACAGGTTCCACTGTCCCAGGCTGCTCCAACCTGGCCTTGGACACTGCCAGGGATCCAGGGGCAGCCACAGCTTCTCTGGGCACCCTGTGCCAGGGCCTCCCCACCCTCCCAGGGAACAATTCCTTCCCAATATCCCATCCATCCATGCTCTCTGGCAGTGGGAAGCCATTCCCTGTGTCCTGTCCCTCCATCCCTTGTCCCATGTCCCTCTCCAGCTCTCCTGGAGCCCCTTTAGGCCCTGGAAGGGGCCCTGACCCTTCTTTAAACCCACACATTCTCCTTTCAGGTTGCTTCAGATTATTTTTGGTTCTTGCCATGAATAAAAAACAAAACAAAGCAAAAAAAAAAAAGGGATTGAAACCTTCCCAGGAATGTGAGCTCCGTGCTGCCCAAGGGGCTCCTGCCGGCACTGGCAGTCGGAGAGTGGGATCTCATCCCTGAGTCACCCTGCCCCTGGCTCTTGTGGGGTGGCCACAGAAGGGAAGCAATCCTGGTTTTCCATGAAATATTTAAGTGGATCTAAGTTACAGCTGGCATCCATCCACTGCAAACAAACAGCCGTGCGAGAGCTGAGCTGTCAGTGACTGTCTATGAAATTCCTATGAAAAGGAGGGTGAAAAACACGGCTTTCAACGTGAAATTTATCCCTGAAACAGTCTCCCATTGCTTTAAAGGGTCTCCAAGGGCAAGTCTTGGACCCTTCAGCTCCTTGGCTCAGAGTCACCATGGACAGGGACACGTTGAAAGGGCAATTATTGAGTTGGTGACGCTGGATTTTGAATTTTTGTTGTTTTTTTCAGAGCGGCAAAGGAAGAGAGAAGCAAACAGACTTGAGGGAAGAAAAGGGCAGGGAGAAAAAAGGTAAAAATATCATTTGCCGTCGACTTTGGCTTCGTTGCTGAAAAATGTCAAGGCTCCAACCTGCTCCTGTTTGAGATTTGAAGGGAAAGCTTTGGCACAGGGCTGGCAGCAGCGAGTTTACCACGGGATCCACGCCAGACACTTTTTGGGACGAGATGACAGGAGCAAGAGCGGGAGATGACGTGGGAGGAAGAGGTGCACACACCCAGGGGCTGGCAGAGGGGCCAGCTGGGCCACCTCGGGCCATTTGTCACCTCAGGAATGCAGGGGTGACACTCCTGACCCAGACTGTTCCCTCTCCAAATTCCCGGTTCCTGATCTGTGTCTGTGCGGAGAGCTCCTCCTCCCTTCCCTTCAGTGACTCATGTGGAGTGGAGGAGAAAAAAAAGCACTTTATTCCTCAACATTGTTATTTTGGGTCTGTGGAAAGCAGATTGTTCACGAGGCAACAAGAGAACAACCTGCCAGACACATGGAGGGGTCACGACGGCCCTGATTCATCTCCCAGTCCTGGCAGGAATCTCGAGCCATTTTTGATGTCTTTATCCTGGCAGTGACTCACATCAACCTCTCCCGAGCACCTTTCCAGAGCCTCCTCCCTGCTCTGGGGCTGGGAATTGCCTGCTCGAGGTGAGGAGAGCGCCAGGCTCTTGCCAGGCGTCTTTGCCTCACCTGTAACGAGGGAATTCCGACAAATCTGTGTTTAATACCTGAGCTCAGAGTGCAAAATGGGAACAGGTTCTTCCCTGTGCCTGTGCACGCTGGAGAGCTCTGTGATGGATCTCCTGTTTGTGTGTGAGCGACGCTCCTCAGCTTCACCTTCTGGAGCAGGAGCTTCTCCAGGAGGATTCTCTAGGGGCACATCTGGGATGAGAGCCCAGCAGAGCTCCTTCCCATGCAGGGGGAAGGATGGTGGGAGAAAGCAGAGGAGGTGCCCTCAGAACCTGAGGGATCCTGAGGCTGGATAAAGTGAGAGCCTCTAGAGAAGGGATGGGAGGAGTTTGGGAACTCTGGATTCAGTGGGAGTGGGTGGAGATCAGTGGTCTGGGGAGCAGGGATGGAGTGAGGGGGCCCTGGCATTGTGTAGGTCCTTGGAGAGGTGGAGGAAAGGCCACTTGTCCCCTTCCACATCCCACGTGGTGCCCGGAGGAGTCGAGGAACGGGAAACATCCCAGACACCACCAGGCTGGTTGGCATCACCAACATATCCCACCTCGGGGTTGCTCCTCAGCATGGAAGTGGTGGGACCATCTCCAGGACCACGATCCCAGCACTTCCTTGGAGCTGAGGGGTGCAGGGAGATGTCACCATCCACAGGTGGAGGGGTCTGATCTCCTCCCAACCTCCCCTCTCCAGCAGAAGACAAAGGGATCATCCCAAGGGAAGATCCACTGGCAGATCTGATGCTGAAAATAGAGGTTGGCTGGGGCTTTGTTGGGTGGGGTTTTGTTGGGTGGGGTTCTGTTGGATGGGGTTTTGTTGGGTGGGGTTTTGTTGGGTGGGGTTTTGGTGGATGGGGTCTTTGCAGCCAAAAGGAGATGCAAGATCAGGGAAAGGGTGAAATGTGCTGCTCCTCATGTTCTGGAAAAGTCTTGGAGGGCTGCAAAGTCCCAGTCAAGCCTCTTCCATCTCGGGATTTTAGTCCTCTGCATTTCCAAGAGTTTGGGACAGATCTGACCTAAATTGGGACATCTGATTTTAGGAATTTCACCCTCTCTGCTGTTTTATTACTAATCAAACCAGTACAGGTTAAATCCACAGGAAAAAATTCCCAGACCAGTCCTTCCAAACTGCCTTTCTCTGGAAAAGCACGGCTCCCATTTCCATCTGTATTCCAGGCGAGAGATGGGAGCTTTAATGTCAACACCTGAATTAAAGGGTTTCTCATTAGCTCTGAGGAAAATCAGCTGCTGGAATGGGAGGTGATTGTGTCTGACACAACAGGTTCCTGCTCTTCCCTCAGGTGGAGCCAGGCAGCTCCTGAGAGGGGGTGGAAAACTTGGAGCCAGGAATTGCCTGAGCTGGAGCAGCGTGAGGGCTTTCAGGATTCCCCTGCTAATCTCTGTCCCCCTCAAAAATGGGATGTGACAGAGCTCCGTGTCCTTGGATCTGAGCCTGGGCCAGCCCTGAGCGTGCAGAGCAGAGGTTTTAACACCAGACTTTGGAGCTGGGAAGCAGCTGGAGAGGGGCAGGGCTGGGTTTGGGATATGTTGCTCATATATCCCACACCGGGGTCTTTTTTCCTTGAGAACAGGAGATGCGTGGCCAGGACAAGTTGATTCCTGGCGTTCTTTGTGGACAGGCCTTTGAAGACATCAGTCAAGGTGGATTTCGGAAGTTGGGATCAGCCAAGCTCCTATTGGAAGGTCTTAGAGACCTGCAGCTCTGGGGGTCCCAGCACAGGAAAGATGTGGAGCTGCTGGAGTGAGTCCAGAGGAGGCCACGGAGATGCTCCCAGGGCTGGAGCCCCTCTGCTCTGGAGCCAGGCTGGGAGAGCTGGGGATGCTCACCTGGAGAGGAGAAGGCTCCAGGGAGAGCTCAGAGCCCCTTCCAGGGCCTAAAGGGGCTCCAGGAGAGCTGGAGAGGGACATGGGACAAGGAATGGAGGGACAGGACACAGGGAATGACTTCCCACTGCCAGAGGGCAGGGATGGATGGGATATTGGGAAGGAATTGTTCCCTGTGAGGGTGGGCAGGCCCTGGCACAGGGTGCCCAGAGAAGCTGTGGCTGCCCCTGGATCCCTGGCAGTGTCCAAGGCCAGGTTGGATGGGGCTTGGAGCAGCCTGGGACAGTGGAAGGTGTCCCTGCCATGGCAGGGGGGTGGAGTGGGTGGGATTTAAGGTCCCTTCCCACCCCAACCATTCAGCGAAGACAGAGCTGGGGTTCAAGGAATTTTTTTCCTGAGTGCAGGAGCAGGAGGGATCCCTCCATCATAAACTGGGAGGGCTGAGGATGTGGGATGTGTCCATGCATTGATCCAAGCAGGAAAACCATGGATATGGAGCCGCACCCGCTCTATTTACAGTATTTTACTGGGCTGTTTTTATTTTTTATTGCCCTATAAACCAGGAATAAGTGATCAGAAACAGAGGAATTCAGTTCCCATCTGCCACAGCCAAGACAGAGAGAGAAGCCGAGCCATAAATCACGGAGTCCATAAAAAATTCCAGCGTATTCACGGAAGTGCTGCGGAGCAGACTCCAGGTAATGATAAAGCTGAACACAATTACCGAGGAAAAAATTTATTTGAAAAATCCTGGGATATTCTCAGCTGGGGAAGACTGCTGATGTGCAGCTGAGGTGGCTGGATGGAAAAACATCCACAGGAAGTGAGGGAAGAGGGAATAAGGTTGAGTTTGGGAACAAATCCCACGCAGGGCACGTTTGGGAGGAGGAGCACCAAGGTTTTCCTTTCCATCCGCTCCGAGGTCACCTCGTCCTTCCCAATTCATGGGACACGCTCAATCCCAATCCCAGCTAGATGGTAATTCCCTCTTTCCTCTGGCACAAACACCAATTCCCAAATTCTGACTGCAAAACTCCACAGGAAGTGAGGAAAACTCCCTCAGATCGTCCCTCCCTCAGTTTTCCTTGGATGCAGAGCCTCACATGGAAACAAGGAGCGAGTTGGGGGAGTCCAAGTGCATTGTCCAGGTGCTTTTGGTTAATCAAATTCCCATTCCATGCCTTAACAGCTCTTGGATCTCATTTCCTTCGGTGCAACTGCAAATTCAAGTGCTCAATGACACAATTTATTAAGGAAAACTCACTTTATGGTAATTTTAAAAATTAGGGAATTGAAAATAAAGGTGATTAACAGAGCCTGCAAAGATCCAACGCTTGTTGGGAATTTTTAGGACTTCATTGGGAATCAGTAAATCTCATCGATGAGTAAATGTTAGATCAGAATTAATATTAGCAGAGTGGCAACTTATCCTAATTATTGCACAACCTATTTTGGAGGGGTAATTTTTATATCAGCCTGAGCTGCTGGTCTTTAATCTTTCATTAATTTCATTCACAGCCTTCTCTTAATTTGCCAATCAAGCTTTATATTTGAATTAAAAGCTCGGGGACTTGGACGTGTCAAGTCAACCAAACGATTTCAAAATTGGGATTTAGGAATTTCGACAGTTCCTTAATTACTGCAAACATGAAGCGCATTCACGACCGCCTTTCCCTCTCCGTGATCCTCTGATCATTCCCTTCTCCTCACCACTTCGGCTCCTTCATTTTCTCCAGGAGTACAACCAAAAAAAAAAGGTTTTATGGCAAAGAAAACGGAGAAATTGGGCTGGGAGATAAAGGCCTGGTTTGCACCACGTATTCTGCAGGTCCCATCTCATTAGAGCAGCTCTAATTGGTGGGATTATTAATTATCAAGGCTTGGCTTTGCCAGTTTGACTTCCAGATCCAGGACAGGAGGGTGGGGTGGGACCTGTCCCTTCTGCCACTCCTGCAGTGGGACGACAAGAGGAAATGGCCTCAGAAAAGGGAGATTTAGAGCAGATGAGGAGAAAAATGTTCGTTTTTAGGGTGGCCACTGGAATAGGCTGTGCAAGGAGTAGGAAATCCCCATCCTTGGGGGTTCAGGGGGTGTCTGGATGTGGTGGTGGGTGATGGTTCTGGTGTTTTGGGGTTCCAGGGGCAGTTCTGGGTGATGGTTTTAGGGTTTGTGGGTTCCTGTGGCAGTCCTGGGTGATGGTTCTGGGATTTAGGGGTTCCAGGGGCAGCTCTGGGTGGGTGGTTGGACTGGATGGTCTTGACGGTCTCTTCCAACGGTTCTGTGATCCCCTCATGATGTGGCTGCTGAAGTGACTCCTGTTTGCTTTTCCCCTGCCATTGTCCGTCACCAGATGGGATTTTGGGAAGGAATTCCTCCCTGGGAGGGTGGGGAGACCCTGGCACAGGGTGCCCAGAGAAGCTGTGGCTGCCCCTGGATCCCTGGCAGTGTCCAAGGCCAGGTTGGACGGGGCTTGGAGCAGCCTGGGACAGTGGAAGGTGTCCCTGCCATGGCAGGGGGGTGGAGTGGGTGGGATTTAATTCCCTTCCCACCCAACCCCCTCTGGGATTCTCCCCACACCATCCCAGCCAGGGCCGTATTTGCCAGATTTCCAGTCCAAGGCAGGATCAGGGCGGAGTGTGGGATCAGCAGAGGGAGATCCCGTTATCACCCCAGGCAGGACCACCTTGGGGACAGCCAGGTCACTCGTGTCAGCCCTCGGGGCTTCCAGCTGTGCATCTTCCCCATGTGCTGCTTGTAGTGCTGCTGTCAGGTGACCCCCGTGCCCAGGTGCTGCTCCTGGGCAGAAATATTGTGAATATCAACATTCCCACCGTGTTCACAGAGCTGGGCACTCGCTCCTGTCCCACCCACAGGCACTGCCGTGTTTTCCAAGGCACACATCCCTTGTATTCCTAATTTCTGGGCAGTGTTGGGCATGCCAGAGGGTGGGGCAGGGAGCAGGGCAGGAATGCTGCCTCACCTGGAGCCCCAAGGGGCTGCTGCTGCCTCCTGTGGGACCGAAAGGATCCCTTTCCTCTTGTGCTCAGCCTTTTCTTCCTCACATTGGAGAATTGCAGAGCCCCAGACCCCTGCAGCTCCAGCTGTGAATTAATCTCACCAAAAAAGCTATTTTGTTTTCTGCTGGAGGTGAAGCAGCCCTGAAATCCAGGAACCTGCGACCTCAAATGCCTTTGTCCCTCGCAGACTTCCTCGGGACAGGGGACACCTCGAGCAGGACTGAGAGACAGCGGCACAGCAGAACTGGGGACACAGGAATCCCACTTTGCCCATCCTGCCAGGGCTGCCAGGCCTGGGAACCCCAGGTACAACCAGTCCAACCGCAGGGCATCAATCCCAAAGCCAGAGCTGCTATGATTCCCAAAGAGGCACCAGGAGAGGGGCAGGGATTCAGGGTGGAGCAGGCGCTGAGCTGGGGATGGAATTTGGCTCTGGAAATGATGAAATCAGCACTGGACCTTGAGAAATCCAAACACTTTCCCTGCCCGGGGTGCTCTGAGCACCAGCCGGGACCCGAATCCCGCTGGGCTCTGTCTCCATCTCCTTATCCCACAAACCGGCAGCTTCCAGAAGCAGCAGCATCAGACACTGCTCCGGAGCCGCATTTTCCCATCCCTGCGAGGAGCTCCCGACCTGAGCCAAGGCAAAGTGGGGCTCCCAAATTCTCGTTTCTGTGCAGAAGAGCGTGCGGGGCTCCCAGGGAAGGCAGACAGGAGCACTCTGCAGGTGCCTCTGCTCCGCACACACCGAGCCACAGCCGTGGCACTCCCTCCCTTTCATCTCCGGGGTGTAAATGTTGCAGCTCTGGCAGCAGCCTCAGGGCAAATTGTTTGGGAAAGTTTGAGCAAAGCAGGTTCAGCTGCTTCAAAGTAGGAAGTGGCTGACAAAAATACATAATTGCCTTCTTAAGAAAATAAAAAGCAACTTTTTTTTGGCAGATTGGCAAGTACACACTTCCTACGCGCTCTCCCTTCTACCCCAAACATGATTCCAGCCTTATTTTTATTTCAGGGAGGATGAATTATGAAAGGGCTCTCCCCTCCCTCTTCCTCTGCCTTTTTCTCTCTGCCTGTGACTCCTTCCCTCCCTCCCTGCTCCTAACCCGGGCTGTGTTTGTTTATAACCTCCACACGCAGACCTGGCTCTGATTTGCTTTATCCACACGTTGCAGGGCCCCCAGGACAAGGATTGCTTTCCTGCTGCCGTGGCTTTATGAATAAATCCTTTCCCAAACCCCAAATCCCCCTGCAGAGCCACAGGTGAGGGATGTGTTGGATAAATCCCAGTGCCCCCTGGCCAGGGGGAGAGGTGGCTGTGCGTGCCCAGAGCCCAAAGGGAGGTGCCACGGCCCCTCCATCCCGTGGGATGTCTCCTCACCTGGAATTCTGGCTGATTCCAGTGTCTCCTTGCTGCTGGAACTCTGGGAAGCTCCAGGGCTGCTCCAGCCTCGATCCTCACGGACTGACCACTGCAAAGGGCAGCCTAAAGCAGCGTGGAGAATCCCCCTTTTCCCAGGGGCAGGGGAGGAAGGTGGGAAGGGTTTGTGGGGCTTTGCAGAGGATCCATCCCCGGGGAAGAGCTGTGGGTGGGAGAGGCAATGGCCAGAAAAAGGCTGATTCCCAGCTTTGCTCCTTGGGGGAATCTGCTTCAGTTCCCACGGACTGGCAGGGCTGAGAGCCAAGGAAAGGACCTGGATGTGGAGAGAAGTGTCCCTTGGAGCTCCTGGGATCAGGGAGTGAGGAGAAAAGGGTTGGGCAGTCTCCGTGTGCACAGGGATCCCCCAACCACTCTCCCTCTGAGTGCCCCACACGTGGCTGTGACCCTGCAGAGACCCACGGGCTCCAAAGCGGCTTGGGAGATGCAGGCAGAGGGTGAGGAATGCTGAGAGATTCCCACCGGGATCCTGGGGCTGGGCAGGAGTCACGGCCTGAACACCCAGCTGGGCGTGGAGCTGGGAATGCCATGGGAACACCCCCAGACATCCCGAGCAGCCCCTGATCCTGCACATCCCTGCAGCCTTCTGTGATGGGAAAACTCCTGAACTATTGTGTCTTTCCTGCCGGGACCAAGGAAAGAGCAAAGAACTGCCCCAAACCTCATCCTCCAGGAAAAGTTGTCCCAGTCACTCTTCCCTTCAGGAGAGAGGCAGGAAAGGCACCAGATCTCCTGCCCCTCCCTTCCTTCTGTCCCATCAGTGACGTGCAGCAGATGCTCCCTCGCTGGGTTTCTCCCCTCTGGTCACCCTCAGGTGCTGCTGAGATCCAGGATTCTGCTCCAAAAACATCTGGCAGCATCTGCAGAGCGTGCCAGCCCCGCTGGGCACCATGTTGGGCACCCTGCTGGCTCCTGCCCGGCCTCACCGGCCACCCCTGGCCACTGGTGGCACTGCCAGGGCAATCAGAGGCCATTGTCCTGGGCTGCAGGGGCCCAGCTGTGCCCAGAGCTGTGCCAGCTGCTGCTGGCCCTGCGTGACAGGAACTGTGGCACTGCCAGGGGCAACCTGCACACAGCCAGGGGTGACCTGCACACGGCCAGGAGTGACCTGCACATGGCCAGGGGTGACCTGCACATGGCCAGGGGTGAGGCAGCTCCGAGGGGTCCCATGGAGAAGCAGCAGGAGCGGGACCAGCCCTGGCACCACCAGGGCTTCTCCTGCTGCACACAGCTCCCAGTGCCTCCCTTCCTGGGGCTGCTGCCACCACCAGCACGGTGCCAGGCTGGCACAGCCCTGTCCTTGCAGCTTCCTGTCCCCTCAGGACATCTGTGGGCCTGGCAGAGAGAAAAGTCACTGGGTGCTCTTGGTCCCTGTGGCTCCCCAGGGAATGAGAGGCTCCCAATGCTGGCAGAGGATCCAGCATGGAGCATTTCAGAAATCGGGGATCCCTTCCTAGGGGTGATGTCCTGCAGTGGTCAGGGTCTCTTCCCAGGTTTCCTGTTCCTGCACCACGTGCTCAGTTAACTTGGACATGGATCCAGGGAGCAGGGACGGGATTGAGGGCAGCTGCATTCCCAATTAATTCCCTCCAAAACCAGATTCCTGCCTGTTTTCTCTCCCTCCAGTGGGATGAGGTACGAAATTCCTCCCCCTGGAGGACTGGGACAACAAACCCCCTTCCCCAAAGCTGAGCCCAGCCACATCTGCCCGTCCCAGCCCTGCAAGCTCCAGGTGCAGATGGAGCTTCCCAGGTTTCCACCATCCGTCTCCGCAGTGCCTCTGGCAGAGCAGGCAGCTCCTGAATGTTTGATTTGGTTATTAGTCCACAGCATCATCCATCCGAGGGAGGCAGGAGTGCTGATCCAGGCAGGGAGTGCTGATCCAGGCAGGGAATGCTGATCCAGGCAGGGAATGCTGATTCCCAACCCAGCCACGCCGCTGCTCCCAGTGCCAGGGGATTGTGGCTTCCCCCGGCATGTTCTGTCCTGCCGCACTCCCAGATTCCCTGTTTTCCTCATGGGAACATCCCTGCTCCCGTAATTTGTCCCATATGGCCGGGCATGGTGTGCCCATGTGTCGTGGAGCAGGGACATCTGCTCTGAGCGTGGCAGGGCCAGGAGCAACAACCTGTGAGCCACCAACCTGCTGTGGGGACAGACAGCAACGGGAACAGGCAGGAACCATCCCTGAACCTTCACCCAAACCTCTCCTGACCAAATTCTGGGAGACTGGAGCCATCTGCACTTTGGTTGTGAGTAAACACTCCCATGGGGGAGGATCCTGGCTGGCCTTTTCCAGGGTGTAAAATCCAATCCCCTGGACACTGCCAGGGATCCAGGGGCAGCCACAGCTGCTCTGGGCACCCTGTGCCAGGGCCTCCCCACCCTCCCAGGGAACAATTCCTTCCCAATATCCCATCCATCCCTGCCCTCTGGCAGTGGGAAGCCATTCCCTGTGTCCTGTCCCTCCATCCCCTGTAAATTGTCTCTCTCCACGTTTCCTGCAGCTCCTTCAGGCCCTGCAAGGCCACACTGAGCTCACCCCAAAGCTTCTCCTCTCCAGGCTGAACAATCCCAGCTCTCCCAGCCTTTCCTCCCAGCAGAGCTGCTCCATCCCTCTGCTCATCCTGGTGCCTCCTCTGGCCTGGCTCCAGCAGCTCCAGCTCCTTCGTGTGCTGGTCCCAGGGCTGGGGCAGCTCTGCAGGTGGGGTCTCACCTGAGGGGGCACAGGGGCAGAACCAGCCCAGGGCATGGGGGGTTCTTGCTTTTATTCCCAGCTGGATCTTCCCAGCCTGGGTTCTTCCCTGGCCACGGATTTGCAGTCAGAATTCCAGAATGCCCCCACAACGGGGTGATAGAAAATTGGGAGCAGCATCCAGCTCATCACAACTGGGAGCCGGGCTGAGGTGGGAGAGGTGGGATGAGGAGTCAGGGTGGGGTGGGAAAGGTGGGATGGGGAGCCAGGATGAAATGGGGGAGGTGGAACGGAGAGCTGGGTTGAGGTGGGAGACCTGAGATGGGGAACTGGGCTAAGGTGGGATGAGGAGCCAGATTGAAATGGGAGAGGTGGGATGGGGAAGCAGGATGAGCTGGAAAAGGCAGGATGGGGAGCCAGGATGAGGTGGGAGAGGCAGGATGGGTGGGAATGCAGCCTCAGGGGTGCAACAACCCCTCCCAGCCAGCTCCAGGTGCTTCCAGAGGCGGGCAGAGCTGCTGGATCAGGCACAGCTGTTGGGAAGCAGTGGCACCTCCACGCTGCCAAGGCCGGGATGCTCCGGAACATCCCAACATCCCAACTGAGCCCAGCCCGTGCTGCTGCTGCCGAGCCCAGCCGTGCCCGGGCTTCATCGCTATGGAAATCACATTCCCTGTAGCTGCCTTCCAGGATAATCAGAATTAAAGGGAAACGATTTTCTAGCTCATTAGAGGAAAGCTGCGTCCCCATGGCTGCTGCTGGCGGCGCCTCCTTCCCTTCGGGAGGAACGAGCTCCCGACACGGAGACATCCACACCCCAAATGTCACTGGGGAAAGGGGGCAAGGAAAGGCTCTGTCCCCAGGGGCTGCCCGTCCTCTGCCAGCCTCCAGGAGGGTTTGGGGGATTCCCTTGGATCATCCCTCACCCCACAGTCTTGGGGCTCCTTCCCTCCTTTCCTTGCTGGTACCCCCAGCTCTGAGCCCTTGGTCTGGGGTTATCTCTGGATTCTCTGCTGCTCGGGAGCCTCCCTGGGAGCCGGGCTCCCCTCATGCACTTTGGTGGTTCTGCCAGAGCCTTTTCCTCTCAGCAGGATGCTCTGAGGTTCCCTCGGGGCTGGGAATGTGCTCCCCATCTCCCAGACAAAAAGCAGGGTGTGGATTAGGCCAGATTCCCTTCAAGGGATCTCTCCAGGGATTTTTCACCCCATTTTCCTGTTGGATTTTCCTTGGCCACAACATCCCTGTGTTCATCTCATCAATTCCTTCCTTCCTCCCTTCCTTCCTCCCTTCCTTCCTCCCTTCCTTCCTCCTTCCCCTGGAATCTTCACTCTGGCTCCCAGAAAATCGTCCCTATGCAGGAAAAGGATGTGACATGAAGGGACCACAGCCCAGCCCACTGACTTTGGAATTTCAGGTTGATTTTCCACTTCCCCACAACAACAGAGAGTGACTGGGGGAGTGAACTGCCAGCAAACCCCAGGAATTTTCACCATTTGGGGTTAAAACCAGATCTGAGGGGCCACTCCCAGGCCAAATTCCAGCAGAGGATGATAAAAGAGCCTTGGATGGAGAATCCCAGCACAAGGGGACATCCAGCTGCCTCTGCCTTTGGGTGGCCCCAGGATTGGGATTGCCATGAAGAGGGACAACACACAGGAGCTCCTGCGAGGCTGAATTAGGACCTTTTCCCTACAATTTGAAGTGCTGGAGATCCCATCAGGAGAGGGCAGGCTGGGCTTTCCCTGGGTGGGGCCAGGGCAGTCACCTCCAAGGGGATGGGGCTGAATTCCCTAAGGAATATTGCACCAGCTCCAGGAGCACAATCCCAGCTCATCCCCAGCGCTTTGGGACACAGCTGGGCTTTGTGGGATCTGGGAAGCAGCCACGGTGTCCCGACCTCACAGCTGCATCCCAGCCCTCTGCCATCCACCTGCACATCCACAGGATCCCAAAGCTCCTGCTGGCACAGCTCTGTGCCAGGCATCCCGCAGGGAGCCTCCTTCCCGCATCTGCCATCCCCTCATCCTCCACAGAGCCAGGCCTGGACATGGAAATGATTCCCAGCTCATCACCGGCACGGAGGGCAGGGATGGGAGGACGCGGATGTGGGATTAAGAGCAGCTTCTTTGGGAATGGTTTTGGTGCATATCCATTAGGAATGGCTGCCCTGCCAGGGACAAACTGAAGGCATGGAGGGATTTGGTGTCCTTCTGGTGGCATCCCAGTGGGAAGAGGCAAGGAAAAACCTGGGTGTGGAGCAGGAAGAGGATGGATGTGTGTGGTGTGGCAATGCCTACGTGCACCGGGAATGGCTTCAGAGCAAGGAAGGGATCATGGAGTGTTGTCCGCAGGAAGGTGGAGCTCTGTCGGGATAAAAGGGAGATTGGAGAGAGCTGGAATGAACACCCCAGCAAAAAAACCCCAGTTCTGTGGGAAGAAGCGCAAAACCCCCATCCCTGGAAGTTCCTTCCCAGCAGCTCCAAGCATGGACAGGCTCCGGCTGGAGCCAGGATGGACTCCAGTCCTGCAGGGGCTGCCAAGGCTTGGCCTTTCCCAGCTTTCCCCTCTCTGGCTCGTGGCTGTGGCCAGGGGATTGCTTGGCAAAGAGGCCAGGCCTGGCAGATGATCCCATAATCAGTGGGATGAGCCGAGCCCAAAGCCCCGCTCCCACCTCGCCCCATAATTGCTTTTGTTCCTGGCCCGCCGGGGCAGAGCCAGGCTCGATGCTCCGGTGCCCTTTTTAAGGATTCAGCCTGAATTTCCAGCCAGGCTGTGCAGATGAGGATGAGCTTGGATGAAGCATTTATCCATTCTCCCTGGAACCATCCGGGATCGCTCCGCAGGAGCCAGGAGAAGCTTGGAGAACATCCCAGTGAGTGGCAGCCGGGCTGCCTCTGCTCTCAGGGAGAAAACTCCACTGTCAATCAAAGGGAAGCTTTTTTCCCATCCTCAGACAGAGCCCAGAGGTGTTTTGGAATGTGTGATCTCAGGAAGGGGTGGGGATGTGGAAGGATAGGACAAACCTGCTGCAGTCTGAGCCCATGGATGGAGCTGGAGTGACGCTGGTGGTGGCAGTGGGGCTGAGACTGCACAGACAGAGCCACCTCTGACCTACCCTGAGCACCACCACAGCGACAGAAACGCTCTGCTCCATGTAGATGCTCGGCCGTGCCCGGCTTGTGGGCCAGGCCTAACAAATCCCAGGATCACTGAGGCTGAAAAAGCTCTCCCAGCCCATCGAGTCCAAGCTGTGCCCCATCCCCACCTTGTCCCCAGCCCAGAGCATTCAGTGCCGCCTCCAGCCCTTCCTTGGACACCTCCAGGGATGGGCACTCCAACACCTCCCTGGGCAGCCCCTGCCAAGGCCTGAGCACCCTTTCCATGGAGAAATTCCTGCTCATGTCCAACCTGAGCCTCCCCTGGCCCAGCCTGAGGCCGTTCCCTCTCCTCCTGTCCCTGTTCCCTGGGAGCAGAGCCCGACCCCCCCCAGCTGCCCCCTCCTGTCAGGGAGTTGTGCAGAGCCACAAGGTCCCCCCTGAGCCTCCTTTTCTCCAGCCTGAGCCCCTTTCCCAGCTCCCTCAGCCTCTCCTGGGGCTCCAGCCCCTTCTCCAGCTCCGTTCCCTGCCCTGGACATGCTCCAGCCCCTCCAGGGCTCTCTGGCCATGAGGGCCCAGAACTGGACACAGCCCTTGAGGTGCCCCAGCAGTGCCAGCACAGGGGACGGGCACCAAACGGGTCCAGAGGGAACTTGGAAGATGGGAAGAAAGAGCAGCCTGAAGGCCTCTCAGCAGGCAGAGCTGAAATCCCCTGGAAGTTGGGATAAACAGCTGGAGAAGACGGAAAACAGGGGCCAAAAGCAGCTCAGGAGCAGCTTCTGCACTGACAATAGTGGGGCTTGAAGCACTCGAGGGCTGAACACTCCTTGGGAAGAGGGGACTAATTCTAGAGTCCCATTGAAGAAAGGCAACGAGTGCTCCACTCCACATCCCAGCGCTGCTCCCGAGAGGGAGCTGCTAACAGGAGCACACGGAGCAAGGTGAATCCATCACGGAATTTGCAGCTCATCAAGGGCTGAAGAGGCAATTTTGTAATTAGGGGTGAGAGCTGCAGAGCTGATTGTGATCCGGAACAGAAATTCGGGCTGAGGCTGGCAGGAAGGCCCTCGGTGAACCCTCTCCACAGCAATTATCCACCACTAATCCAAGGAAACCACTCTGGCTGCTCTGAAGGTTACGGAGGACCGGCACGGCTTTGGCACGGCGGGCATGGCAGAGAATTCCAAGTGGCACAAGAGGGATGGGAGGCAGGAAAAACCCCAGGCAGGGATGAACAGGGCAGGAACGCAGAGAAGGGACAAGCCCTCAGCACATCCCTGGCTTTGCTGGTGCCTCCCAGAGAAGAGAGGGGACAGAAGGCCAGGAATTGTCAGGAATTTTCAGGAGAGAAGGACAGCGCTGCTGAGGGGGATGAGAACACCCAGGTGAAAGCATGGAGGGGATAAATGGGTGTGTGCTGGATGTGATGCTCAAAGAGGACGGTGCCAAGGTGAAGGTCACCTGTGAGCAGCAGGAGCTCTCCAGCCCACCCAAACCTCACTCTGCTGGCACTGTCTCCATGCAGGATTGTCCTCTGGATCCCAAACCGTTCCCTGGGAGCAGGAGAGGCTGCTGTACCCTTGAGTGACAGCTGCCCAGCCATCTCCAGCACAGCTTAATTTGATAAGAACCCTGAGCCACTTTAAACACTTCAATCATGGCACCTCTTAATCATCTCCTCACCGAACAAAATAATCCCACTTTGCTTAATCTCTCCTCCCGTGGAAATCCTGTCACTCCTTCATTGTCTAAATGACTTTACAGGGCTCTGTCTCCAACACAAAAATATCTGACTTCCCAGGAAGCCACAAAAACAGGACATTGCTCCCCGTGGGGTCTGAGCAGCTCCATGGCACCGGGTGTGGCACCTCAGGGGGCACCTTGGGAAGAGACAGAACCTTCCCTGCACTCACGGAATGAATCATGGAAACACCTGGAGCCAGTGGTCTGCATGAGGCCCTCAGTGATGCTCACCCCGGGATGCGTCTCCTGCATCCTCAATGTCCCAGGAATGTCAGATGGGGTTCGTTGGGAATAGTTTGGGAAGCTGGTTTGGTTTTGGGGTTTGGTTTGGGGTTTTTGTGGTGCTGGGCCTGCAGAGCAGAGGGAGCTGAGGGCGGGGGAGCAGCAGTGACAGGATGGGACATCACTGCTGTACAGGGGGACAGGGCTCCAGGGGGGCTGCAGGTTCCAAGGAAACCACATTTCCATGGAGATCTTCCCACGAGGGCCCAGCAAATCCAGTTCCTTCCCCGTCTGACCCAGGAAATGCCCTGCACAGCCAACACTGGCACTTGGATTCCTGCCCTCAGAGAAGCTGAGGCAGAAGATTCCAAATCAAGGACTGTCAGGATGTCCTGGCTGCACTCCCAATTTTTCTCTGCAGCTGTGACAGACAATAATGGAATTATAAATTAAGAACAAATCAATATGAGATTTTTCCTCATCTGCTTTGTCACCAGGATGCAGGATTGGAGGAGGAGCAGCAAATACCTCCCCAGGAGTTCATGGGAGCTCACACAGGTGTTGTTCCATCACAATCCAGACAAGGATTTTGCCTGGAGAAGGGATAGGGGTGAATCCACCCGCAGGAAATCTGCAACTGCGAGCCTGTACCAACTCTGCAGAACCGAAATCTTTGGTTTTTAGGAATTTAAAAGGTGCTAGGAATGGTGTTGGCTGCTCCACTCCCACACAAGCAACACGCAGGGAAAGGCAGCTGCTGCTTTTTTGTTGGATCCAGTCTGACAATTCCTTGTGCCGAAAGGAAACGAACGCGACGTGTCCGGATTTCGGGAAGCACTGGAGGAAAAGCAGCTGCTGTCTGGGTGGGAAATGCTGTCTGGAGGTTGGGATGGAGCAGCTGATGTCCCCCATCCAACCCTCTGTCCCTGGTGTGATGCTGTCACTCTCAGCCAGGTTTTTGTGCCACCACCGAGGCCGAGCTCGAGCTCCGATAATGGATGGGTGCCTTTCGGTGGAGTTCATTGATTTGGGAGAGACGGAATTTCATAGCCCTGATGGATGTCTGGAACAGCCACAGGCACTGCAGGCTGCCCAGGGAGGCTGTGATTCTGCACAGATTTATTTTCCTGGTGCTCCGGAGTGGGAGCGGATTGTGTGCCCCGGCTCCCGTTGCACCCCCGGCCTCACACACCCCATTCCAGAGGCAGGGAGGGAAAACCCATCAATTCTCCATATTAAATATGAGTGGATGCAGAGCTGGGTTCTTTAGGGGGTGAGGGGTGAGTTTCCCTGGGTACCACCCCCGTGGGTGGTGTATTCCCACTCCTCAGCCAAGGGGCTCTCCAGCAAAGGGGAATTCAGTTGAAATATCACACAAATTATGGCTTAATCCTGATGTTGATGGGGTTATAAGACCACTGATGGGTTGGTCAGGCCATTGATGGTGTGGTCAGACCATTGATGGGGTGGTCAGACCATTGATGGTGTGGTCAGACCACTGGTGGGGTGGTCATACCAGTGAGGGGGTGGTCAGACCATTGATGGGGTGGTCAGACCAGTGAGGGGGTGGTCAGACTATGGATGGGGTGGCCAGACCATTGATGGGGTGGTCAGACCAGTGAGGGGGTGGTCAGACTATGGATGGGGTGGTCAGGTCATTGGTGGGGTGGTCAGGCCATTGGTGGGGTGGTCATACCAGTGAGGGGGTAGTCAGACCACTCTGGGGTGGTCAGACTATGGATGGGGTGATCAGGCCATTGGTGGGGTGGTCAGGCCATTGGTGGGGTGGTCAGACCACCCTGGGGTGGTCAGACTATGGATGCAGTGGTCAGTCCCCTGGTGGGGTTGTCACACCACAGGTGGGGTCATGGGACACCAGCACAACCCCAAGCAAAGTGTGGAGGATCCAGGGGTGAGCCAGGACGGGGCAGAAGGTTCCTCGCAGGTTCTCAGGAGCAGGAGGAGGATTCTCCTCTCTCCAGAGGGCTCCTGCCCGGTGTCCTGCTGGGCCACCACTGCTGTGGCCACACAGACCGAGGGTCACCCCTGGGCAGTGCCCGGCGCAGGAACTGAAGCGAGGACACCACGTCCTCCCTCTGTGCTCTCACTTATTTATTTTTCTGCTTGGAAATGAATATTTGATAACTTTGCAGGGATCGAGGCCTGTGTTTGGGGCCCTGATGATTTATTTATCCACCCATTTATTCTGCTGCAGCGCTGCTGCAGGGGACGGAGGTGTCCCGAGGCACCAGCACGGGCACAGATGTCCCACGTGGGGACTTCCAGGGCATCCCCGAGCTCCCTCTGCTCTCAGAGGGGACAACAAAAGCAGCTGCAAACAGCTGGGCAAGGCCTGATGGGGCGGTTGCTGGAGAAGATGCTCTTGCTGGAGCTCTGAATCTCTAGTCGAGGAGTGAAAGGGAACAGAGAGAGAGAAATTGTGCAAAAATTAGTGGGAAGTGGGAGGAAAACGATGGTGGTTTGCCGAGGAGGTGGGACACGCTGGAGACAAGAGCCGTGTGCTCCCTGAGTGTCACCTCCTGTAATCCAGGTGACCAACAGCCCCTGGATTTGGAAAGCTGCTGGGATTCGCTGCCTGAGGGACACCTGGAAAGGCTGAGCTCCCTTGTGGGAATGATCCCAGCTGTGGGCTCTCCTCGGAGCCAGAGGAGGCTCATCCGTGCGCACCGCCCGCTCCAGGACTCCGAGGGGGGATTGAGGCTGGCTCCGGAGCCCTGACAAATGTTGAGGTTGTTGGGATCAGCCTTGGAGAGAAGCTCTGTGACTGCAGCCTGGGCAGGGCCATCAAGGGCTGTGCCAGCCATGGAGATTGGGAAGGGCAAACAAACGTCCAGGAAGTGCAGAATTACCTGGTGGGAAGAGCCCTTTGGAGAAACATCAGCTTCCCACTCATTTGAGGGATTGGAAATGAGGACTGAGCTGCATCTGAAAACTCCTGAACCACCTGACTTGCTGGATGCAAGGTGTGGTGGAGCAGGGCCAGGGAAGGCTGATTCCTCTGGATGATCCCTCTGGTCTGAACTGGTGGAAAACTGCACTGTGGTGCTCAGCAGGGGTTGTGCATGGACACAGGAGCCTCTCCATGGACACTCCACTTCCCAAAGTCCCAGCCAGGCAGATTTCCCTTCCCTCCAGGACATGGAGAAGCCCTCCAGGACATGAAGAAGCCTCCCAGGACAGCAAGGTAATCCCTCCCAGAACAGGGAGAATGCTCCAGGACAAGGAGAAGCCTCCAGGACAGGGAGAAGCCTCCAGGACAGGGATCAGCCCTCCAGGACAGGGATCTGCTGCCCAGGGCACAGCGAGCAGGAGAGGGAAGGTGGCTTGAGGGCGGCTCTGGTCACGTGCCTTGGAGGGAAGCAATTTCTCCCGAATTTCCACCTTTTGTTCGCCTGCTGAATACCCCCTGATTTCTTTGGAGCGGGAATACGCTCGCCCGCTCCGCTACTCCTCGGGCTGAGCGCGTCGCAGCCTCCCCCGGCGCGCCTCTTTGCTATTCATGGCCTCTCATCCCTCTCCTCGGGAGCCTTCCACAGTGATTGGAGAGGCAGGGATGAGCCGTGCATGCCAAGCAGCAGGCACCACATCGGGAGCCCGGATCCTGACCTGCAGTCCTCGGTGATGAGGCAGATGAGCCGCTCGGGATGCCAAAACCTCTCCACGCAATCCTCGTGTTCCTCCGGATGCTGCGCTCAGCAGCCCAAAAACAGAGGTGGTCTCGCGAGCGGCGTCCCACAGCTGGGCTGCAGGTCCACTTTGGGGCTTGGATTGGGGTGGGGAAGGGGATTTTAGAGGCAGAGAGTTCTGGAATCGCAGAATAGTTTGGGTTGGAAGGGAACGTCAAGATTCCACTATCCCAGGCTGCTCCAAAGCCCAACTTTTCCTTGGACACTTCCAGGAAGCCGCAGCTTCTCTGCACACCCTGTGCTAGGCCTCACCACCCTCCCAGGGAACAATTCCTTCACAAAATCCCATCTAAACGTGATCCCTTTCAGTTTGAAGCCATTTCCCCTGTCCATGCCCTTGGAAAACTCCGTCTTTCCAGCAGCGGCAGGGCCAGCATGGACAATGCTGCTCCCTGGTAGGGGATGGACAGGGACACGCCTGATTCCTTGGAATTAACGATAAAAAACTGTATTAGGAGTGGAACAGCCCTGCCTGGGAGCCAGAGTGCCTTTGTGTGGGGCAGCATTCCCTCAGGAAGCACCTCTGGAACGCCGCAATTACCCCGCTGTAACTTTTTGCCTCTCGTTACTTGGGCCCTGTGATCTCTTGGGGTTTTGTCGCAGCAACGCCTGAAAGGAGATTTAGGGAGGCTCTTTCAGCGGCTCCGGGCAGCAGCAAATTCCCATTGTCCTCAATTGGACACATCCCCAGGAAGGAGGGGTTCATCCTGCCCAAACGTGCAGCGTTTCCCTTCGGAATACAGAGCAGGCTCCTGACCTCGCACAATCAAAGGGATTTATCATTAATGGCACCTCCATTTGGTATTGTGGATGGGATATTTCAGGTGCCTCGTGCCCTCACTGCGGAATAATGCAGAGACTTCAAAGTTCCTGTGGCACAAACTCCCAAAAATCCAGCTGGGACTGAAGTCAGGAATGAAATGAAACAAGTAATGGGCATTTTCTTTATCTGCTCTTCATTACTGAGGTTTCTCCCTTTGTCTGACACTGTTTTTATGGGGCCATATCCACGAGAAGCTGCGCTTCCAGGAAAATGAGGGATGTTGATGTTGTTAAGGAGCTGTGGGAAGTGAAGCTGCCTCGGCAAAATGCTCTGTTCAACAGGTATGGCTAAAACGGGAGAGGCAGCAGAATTCCCAGGATTTCACAGGCTTGGAGAGGCTCTTGGGTAGGGAAAACAACTGGTTTTGGAGTGGTGGTACTGCCCTGCTCCTGGGAATGCTGATAAATCCAACATCCGAGGCTGCCCAGGGGAAGGGCAAAGTCTCCTCACGAGCAAAAATAACTTCAAAAGTTGTTAAATTGTGAAACAATCGTACGACCAGAGACTAAATAACCAATTAATTCCATTTCAATGGAGTGTTTTAATTGATTACCGCACGGTGTGGCTGCAGCTGGGGAGTGTTTGGGTGACAACAACACATGACCTTCGTATTTTTAATTGGAATTATTCCTGGAGTGCACCCTGGGCTCTGACTGTACCCAGGCATGTTTCTCTGTAATGTTCCTTTTTCCTCAGAGAAAGATTCTCCCGATGCTCAGGGCCCTCATCATCGTCCCTGCAGCTGGAATGGTTTTCAGACAGGGAAGATGATTTTCCTGCGGAGTGGCAGGAGGAGGCCAGGACAGCACATCCCCTTCTTCAATGCTTGACAACTGAACATTTGGGGTACATTTCAGGTTAGGTTTAGGGGAAAAAATGGGAATTATTTGGTTGTGTTTTGTTGTTATCATTATCTGTTAGAACAGAGAGGAAATTCAAAGTATTGGGAATCAAAACATCCCAGCAGCAAAGCTCTGCTCAGGTTCTGGAGTTCAATGTAATTCCACGTGGGAGAGGGAGGGGTTCCTTTAAAATGGGATTGATTTCCCTCACGTGGGGTCTCTTAATCCCACACACTCACAACTTCCAGGCTGTGTAATTCCATGTGGGAGAGGAAGGGATTCCTTTAACATGGGATTGATTTCCCTTACGTGGGGTCTCTTTGTGCCCTCACAACTTCCAGGCTGTGAAATTCCATGTCGTCCCCACCACCCTCGTGTGACACAGGTGACATTCCAGGTGCTGGCTGTGAGATCCCTTCCTGCCTCCCAGCTCCTTGGGATGGGGCTGGTGCTGCTTTTTGGGAAATCCCTGATGTGCTGGAAGTGGTGCTGATTTGTGTGTCCATCCTGTGCCACCTCTGGGAGTCACTGGGCATTGGATTTATTCCTTGATTCTGGTTTATTCCTTGCTTTTTACCTGGGAATTTGATGGCTCCAGTCTCTGTCTTGGTTTTCAGGGAATTACCAGAGTCACAGATTGGTTTGTGTGAGAAGGGAGCCTAAAGCTCATCCCATCCCACCCCTGCCATGGGCAGGGACACCTCCCACTATCCCAGGCTGCTCCAACCTGGCCTTGGACACTTCCAGGGATGGGGCATTTCCTGCTTTTCCTTCTTCAGTGGCTTCACCCAGCCCTTGTTTTAATCCGGTCTCGTCCAAGGCTGGGCTTTTATTCCATGAAAACCACGGAGATGTCCTGAGGTCTTGGACCTGCTCATCCAGGGCCATCCCATCTGACATTCCCGTGTTCCTCTTCTGCCAGTTCCCTGCACACCCCAGAATTCCCACTCGATCACCAGATTCCACACATTTCCTACTAAAACATCCACATTTTGGAACGATTTTGTGGAGAGATTCCCACCATTCCCATGGGGTTTCCCAGGGCTTTATCAGCAGCTGGCAGGACACACAAGGGATGATCGCTGGCCATCCAAGCCATCCCAAACTTCCTCTGGTTCTCCTGCTGCCTTCGAGGACGTGGCTGCCGTGCCAGGCTCCCATTCCTGCCGTGCCAGGTTCCCATTCCTGCCAGCAGGCACAGCCTGGGAATGTCACAGTCAGGAAAAGCAGCATCCCAAGGCAGCGGGGAGGGCTCGGGGCAGACACGGCGCTAATGGCTCCTGAACGCCGGGGAAGCGCGGAGTGCTCCGGGATGCCAAGAGATTCCATTTAGGGAATGGGAAGGGCTGGAAGTGGGTCACGGAGCTGCACAGCTTCGCTGCCAGCCCTGCTGGGAATCCCTGGAGCGCCGTGTTCCCATTCATCCTCCCGGCCCAGCGGATCCTGAGGCGCTCCAGCCCGGCTGGACGTGGCACCGCTGCTTTCCCAGGACACCTGGAGCCAGAGAGGACATGTGGGGAGCAGAGGTGGCCCCGTTAATTACCCCAGACCGGGCTGGTGGCCTCAGAGAGGGGTCGGGAGAGGAGATTTCATGCACTGGTTGTGTGTCCTACGTAGCGCCTGGCTGGGAGGGGAAAGGAGCAGCTGGAAAACTCTTGGAAACAGCTGGTTCCCTTTGGAAGGTTTTGGTGGGGCTCAGGGCTGCGGGGCGAGGTCGGATGAGTTCGTGTCAGGCCTCTCGTTTAATCCGAGCTCAGTTCCTGCCCTGGGATAAACTGGGAGCTGTCCCAGGGTCTCCAGCAGAGGGGATGGTTGATTATTCCAGTCAATTCCCACACATGAATTTCCTGGGATTGAGGAGGAGATGCCCCAACACTAAGAACAAACTCAGTGCAGCAGGAGAGGATTTTAATCCCAATAAAATCGATTTAGGCCCAGTTGTCGTCAACGTCCTCATCAACCACTCGGGTGCAGGACTCAAAAGGACAATGAGGAAGTTTGGGAATTAAATTGGGAGCAGCTGGTGACTCCCTCGAGGCGCTGCAGGGAGACCTGGATAAATCAGAGGGTTGGGAATCACCAAAGGGGTGGAGTTTAATAAGGGCAAGGGATGGGTTCTGTGCCTTAGGTGGGGCAACCCTGGACAGACTGGGAACGAGAGGCTGGAAAAGAGCTGTGGGAAGGAATCTGGGGAGACTGATCCATGGCCAGCTGGATCTGAGTCAGCAGGGACAGGGAGCCAGGAGGGACATCCCTGTCCTGGGGGATCAGCCCAGGGAGGGATTGTCCTGCTCTGCTCTGGGCTGGGGCAGCCTCATCTTGAGTTCTGAGACAGTTTTGGGTGCCCCAATATCAGATCCAAAGCTGTTGCAGTGTCCAAAGGAGGGAGCCGGGGATGGGGAAGGGTCTGGAGGGGCCACCCGAGGAGTGGCTGAGGGCACTGGGCTGGTCCAGCTGCAGCACAGGAGCTGAGGGCAGAGCTCAGGGAAGGAGGGAATGGCTGGAGAGGGAGGTTTGGGCTGGAGATCAGGGAAAGGTTCTTCCCCAGAGGGTGCTGGGCACTGCCCAGGCTCCCCAGGGAATGGGCACGGCCCCGAGGCTGCCAGGGATGCCCAGGGTGGGGTTGTTGGGGTGTCTGTGCAGGGCCAGGAGCCGGATCCATGATCCTTGTAGATCCCTTCCAGCTCAGGATATTCCATGATACCATGATTTACATCCACATGTGAAAGAGTGGGAGGAAAGCCCTGTCCCACGAACCAAGTCCTGAGCTGGTTTGTAGGTGGGATAGGAACGATCCATGTGCCTTTTAGGAATAAAGGGACAATGCTGGAGCTCTTGCAACAAAAGATGTCACCCACACGAGGAGATTTGGGAACGTTTCAGCAAATCCAGGGTGCAGATGGGGGCTTAGGGAGCCAGATAAGCAGGACACGAGTCCAATTTATAATTCATGTGACAGTCCTGTATTCTGAGGGGCTATTAGGATGGAAAAGTGTCGGGAGAGCATTACTGGCTATTGTATCAAATCCTGGCATCCACACTTTTATCATGGATTAAAAAAAAATTAGAGGGAGCTCAGAGAAGAGCTGGAAGACCGAGAAAAGGTCTGGCAGACCTGCTGGGTGATGATAGGCTTAATGACTTCAATCTATTTAGCTCATCAGAGAGCAACTTGAGAGGTGACTTGATCACGGGCTTTAAGTACTTCCAGGGAGGAGATTTTTGATAGCAGAGGGTCCTTTAATCCAGCAGACAAAGCCAGGACTCCGTGGTGACAGGTGGAGCTGAAGGAAGAATAATTCCAGTGGCAGTTAAGCCAACAGTGTTTCACAGGGAAGGTAATTAACTCCTGGAAGTGCTTACCTGGGATGTGCTGAATCCATCTTTAAGTGAGAGTTGGAGAGATTTTCTCCCATCCGAACATAAGTTATGGGCTCGGTGCCCTTCATCCGTGTGGGAATGAGGGAAATCCCGTTCTCCGTGCCTGCACACAGGGTCCTGCCTGCTCCCACCTGCTCAGGGGGCTGATCTCAGCGTGAGGACCTGCCCTGGACCAATGTGGGGCAGGATGGGGCTTCCCACATCACCCCCATTGTCAATCCAGCAGGATTCCCACGTCATCCCCATTGTCAATCCAGCAGGATTCCCATGTCATCCCCCATCCTCAATCCAGCAGGATTCCCACATCATCCCCATCATCAATCCAGCAGGATTCCCACGTCATCCCCTATCCTCAAACCAGCAGGATTCCCACGTCATCCCCATCCTCAATCCAGCAGGATTCCCAC
>VZRV01006481.1:85496-110239 GCA_013398115.1 Falcunculus frontatus | reverse complement strand
CCGCAAACCGGCGGGGTTCCCCCCTTATCCCCCTTTGTCAGTCCAGCAGGATTCCCACATCATCCCCATCCTCAATCCAGCAGGATTCCCACGTCATCCCCATCATCAATCCAGCAGAATTCCCACGTCATCACTCCCTGGAGACTTTCTGTGTCACCTACGGGGGTCACTGGGTTTGGGGGGGACACCTGGGCTGTGCTGGGGCCCTCAAAGGTGATGCAGGAGGGGTCAGAGCTGTGTTCTTCCATCCTTTGGCCATATTCCTCATCCTTTGGCCATATTCCTTATGTTTTTGTTATATTCCTCATCCTTTGGCCATATTCCTTATGTTTTTGTTATATTCCTCATCCTTTGGCCATATTCCTTATGTTTTTGTTATATTCCTCATCCTTTGGCCATATTCCTTATGTTTTTGTTATATTCCTCATCCTTTGACCATATTGCTTATCCTTTCACCATATTCCTTATCTTTTTGGCCACATTCCTCCTCCTCAGGCCAAGCAGAACACCACGAGGACCCGCTCAGTTTCTGGGAACTCGGCAGCTCCCCGACGTCCCTCCTGCCACATTCCCAAGGTGCTGCTCCCCCTGTGCTGCTGCCCTGGGAGGGCAGGACCCACACCCAGCAATTCCCCATCCCCAAAATCCCAACCGGGGCGTGGCAAAACAGGGAATAAAAACGAGGGAACGGGAGCAAATGTAATGCCCTGCTTTGGATTTTTATGTTTCCCTGAGCTTCGTGGAGCCCCCAAATCCCTGCAGCTGCTGTCAGCAGGGAGGAAACCTGTGGGCCCCTCACCTGGGTGAAGCTGGAGATCCCTGGTGCGTGGCACCTCCTCGGGCACACATCCCTTCTTGTGTTTTCCTGGGAAAAAAACAGAAATATTTTAAGTGAGACAAGGAAAACATGGTTGTGAGACAAATCCCTGTTTTGCTGGATGAAGCGAGGGCTCCCCAGCTGAATTGTTCGCCCACCCAGCGGCCCCACGGAGCAAATCCTGGTGGGAAGGGGCAAGCAGACAGCTCTTCCTCCAGTGAGCTGCTCCCCAAGGCAAAAGCAACAACAAAATTCCTCCAGGGCGGGGGGGTGAGGCAGAGAATTCATTTCTGTGGTGTTCTCTGTAGGGATCCCGCTCCTGCCTGGAATAATCCGAACCTGCAGAGTTTTGGTGCAGCAGAGGCAAATCTGGGATAACCACAGGGAATGCAGGAGGCTGTGCTGGGAGAGGCAGCCGGGAAAGCTGGAAAATTCCTGCCTTTGCTGCTGCTTCCAGGGCAACACCACAGCCTCGGATGGTTTGTGCTCGGGGGAAGGGGAAAAGGATTGGTGTGGGAGGCTGCATTTACCCGTGGGATCATGGAAGGCTTGGGGGTGGAAGGGGCTTTAAAGATAATTTTATTTTACCCCCTGCCATGGCAGGGACACCTCCCACTGTCCCAGGCTGCTCCAAGCCCCATCCAACCTGGCCTTGGACACTGCCAGGGATCCAGGGGCAGCCACAGCTTCTCTGGGCACCCTGTGCCAGGGCCTCCCCACCCTCCCAGGGAACAATTCCTTCCCAATATCCCATCCATCCCTGCCCTCTGGCACTGGGAAGCCATTCCCTGTGTCCTGTCCCTCCATTCCCTGTAAATTGTCTCTCTCCACGTTTCCTGCAGCTCCTTCAGGCCCTGCAAGGCCACACTGAGCTCACCCCAAAGCTTCTCCTCTCCAGGCTGAACAATCCCAGCTCTCCCAGCCTTTCCTCCCAGCAGAGCTGCTCCATCCCTCTGCTCATCCTGGTGCCTCCTCTGGCCTGGCTCCAGCAGCTCCAGCTCCTTCCTGTGCTGGTCCCAGGGCTGGGGCAGCTCTGCAGGTGGGGTCTCGCCTGAGGGGGCACAGGGGCAGAATCCCCCCTCCCCTGCTGTGGGATCAGCCCTGGGCACGGGGGGGTTTGAGGTCCCAGGGGACATGAAATCATTCAGTCACATGGACACCAGGCAGGATTTGAGTGTTGGGAGCCAGTGAAGAGGTAAAAAAAGGGGGAAAAAAGCAGCCCAGGCTCATTGTGACACTGTAAATGAAAAGCCAGACAAAGTCTGGAAATTCATTCATCCGCATCACTCATGTTAAGCCTTAAAATGTTCCTGGTAGCCACTGGAAATCATTAAAGAAGTGACAGCTCCATTCTCTGGAGGAGCAGGACTCAGAGTGGGGGGTACAGGAGATGCTTTAGCAAGAAAAATTCGACGAAGCAGCCTCTAAGTCAGTGATTTCTCTGACTTCATCTGCACATTAAAAATGCAAGTGAATGCCTTTTGGTGTTAGCTCTGCTCCTGGATATGAGATGGAGTCAATTCACAGCTCTTCAGTGGATAATACTTTTTGTTTTTCGCAGAGGCTGTTGAAACAGAATGGAAAATTAAAGCAATTTTTCCTGACAGCAATGCATAAACGTTGACCATGAAATGGCAAAGCAAAAAAACAAAACCAAGAGCAAGAACAGCTCGAGGAGTGTCTGAATTAGGCAGCAGTGAGTTCATTACAGCTCTCATTTGAATAAAGGCAGGAGATGATGCCCTTGCTGTAATGGAAATGCTCTTCAAGTCCGAGCCATCCATGGCCATCACAGCCTGGAGAGGATTGTTTGGGAAGGAGAGGATTGTCTGGGAAGGAGATGGATGTTTGGGAAGGAGAGGATTGTTTGGGAAGGAGAGGATGGTTTGGGAAGGAGAGGATTGTCTGGGAAGGAGGTGGATGTTTGGGAAGGAGAGGATGGTTTGGGAAGGAGAGGATTGTTTGGGAAGGAGAGGATGGTTTGGGAAGGAGAGGATGGTTTGGGAAGGAGGTGGATGTTTGGAAAGGAGATGAGATGGATGCTGTCCCATTCCTGCTGGGACACAGCGCTGCTCTTCCCATTCCTCAGGTTCCCCCCAGGTCGTGAGGCTGGATGCAGGTGGGTCCTGCTTGCCTGTAAATCTCTGGGAATGCTCTGCTCTGGAGCATCTCAGACCTTTCCCTGCTGGTCCAGTGGGGCTCTTGGGTGGTGTGGGAGGGATGATCCAAAATCCTGCTTGTCAAAGCTTCTGGAAGGGGTTTGGAGCATTTAAAAAGCTTGAGAGAAGCTGAAATTCTGGCTAAAAAAGGGCAGCGCTTGGGATAACACCACTATTGTCACCTTCCTTGTGCCAGCTCCCTGCACATCCCACATGAACTCCTGAGGTGTTGCTGCTGACCCCAAGGATTGTCCCTGGGAGGTCTCTGGAAGCTGGAATGGGAGCACTGGATGCATTCCAAGTCTCTGCCAGCACTGGCAGGGGCTGCCCAGGGAGGTTTGGAGCCCCCATCCCTGGAGGTGTCCAAGGAAGGGCTGGAGGTGGCACTGAGTGCTCTGGGCTGGGGACAAGGTGGGCATCGGGCACAGCTTGGACTCCATGGGCTGGGAGAGCTTTTCCAGCCTCAGTGACTCTGGAATTCTGAGCTTGCCCTTTGTGGGCATCAAGGGTTTCCCACCTTTCCCTCCACCCCTCCTGCAGTTCTCCAGCTGCTCCAGGGCTGGTGCAGAGGAAAACTGGGATGCTCTGCCCCGTGGTGAGGTCTGTGCTGTCCTGGTGCCACTGTCCCCATGGGACACCCTCCCCCAGCACCATCCCCCCACTCCCTGCCTGCCTGGGATGCACCTTTTCCCCAAATTTGTGTGACACATCCCTGCAAGGGCACGGGAGCCTCCCAAATTTTCTCACACGTCTCCACAAGCTTTTCCTTCCCCTTCGAGCAGGAATTAACAATTCCATGGTCTCAGAGGGCTTTTCCAGCCGAAATGATCCGAGATTTGCACCGCTCTGCAGCAGCTCAGCCTCGCTGGTGGCCGTGTCCTCCCCTCGGGGACAGCCCCGTCCCAGGTGTGTCCCCTGGAGGAGCAGCCGGGCGATCCCTGCGCCGCTTCCCTGAGCTCGGGAGAGCGTGGATGGGCAGGAGGGAGCTCAGGGAGAGTCTCAGGGAAGCAGGGATGCGGTGGCCGGGCTGCAGCCAAGGTTAAGTGTGCCGTGTGTCCCGGTGCCACTAGATGTCCTTGTGGGAAAGGCCTTGGCGCTGCCCGCGGGCACGAGCGGCAGCGCCGGGAATTCAGGGAATCGAGGCAACGGAGGGAATTGAGCCCGGGGCACCTCTGCCTCTCTGCCCCTTACCCCCGCTTTGGTTCTTCCGCAGCCAAATTAGCCACGGGAAGCGCTCCTGGATGCGGGAAAAGCTCCAGGGAGGTCACCTGGAATGCTGCAGCCCCGGGATGCTCCTGAGGCAGCCCGCGTCCCTACAGATCCCAAGCTTTAGGAAAGGCTGGGCAGCTCCGAGAGGAGCTGAATGGGAGGCGAGGCGGTGCCAGCCTGGGCAGGGAGGGCTTCCCATGGCTCAGATCCCACTGCGGAGCTCCTGGAGAGCCCCAAAATGCGGGAATGGGCGCGTGAATGCGTCCGTGTGCTTTGGAGAGTGGGATTTGCACCGCGTAGTGTTGGGACTTGGCTGTGGCCGCGGGGCTGCTGTGCCACCGCCCTGTCCCCGTGCCCCGCTGCCACCGCGGGTGCCCGTGCTGGGTCGGGAGCATCCCCTGCTCCCCTCCTGCCGCATCCTTGGCAGTGGCAGCGCCGGGAGAAGGACGGAGCAGCAGAAGGTGAAGCTCTGCAGAGAGGAGATTACAGCTCCCGTGTTTTTCCTTTCTTTTTTTTTTCTTTTTTTCTTTTTTTCTTTTTTTCTTTTTTTTTTTCCCTCTTCAAAGGAATGACTCCGTGTTTTTGGAAAGAATAGCTGCTCCGAAAATCCTGGTACAAACTCTGCCAGGCTCCAGCCTGCCTTATCACGCGCTGTGCTGGGGCCCTGGTGGGAATGCAGGACTTTAACTCTTGGATGCCTTTCCCAGCTTTCCCAAATGACCCCCTCACTCCAAGGGTTGGAATTAATCCTCGGAGTCGAGGACAAATCTCAGTGGGAATCTCGGGAAAGCGGGCTCAGCCTGGTGCAGAGATGCTGGAGACTAAAGCTGCTGGTGCTGGATGCTGGGAGCTGCATTCCAGCCGTTTTCCAGCCCTTTTCCAGCCCTTTTCCAGCCGTGTCCCTGCCCTGCCCGCCGTGTGCCTGCCACTCAGGCTGCAGCCTGGCAACCGGCGGCAGCATCTCCGCGGGAGAAAGCTGCCCAAAATAGGAAGAACGCAATAAATAATTCCTGGGGCTTGATTTATGGGTGAAGCTCCTCGTGCGTGGAGGGATCTCCCCAGGCTCGGGATGTCTCTGGATAGTTGGGAGTCCTGGGAGGGTGGAGGGATGCTCAATTCCAGGTGCTGGAGCGGTGATTGCTGGGAAGAGGGGAGTTAGCAGAGAAATTACATTAATTACAGGGAAACCCGGGCTAGGAGAAGGTGCAAACTCCAGTGTGGAGGGGAACATGAAGGAACCCGGGACTGGAGCTGTGAGGATGGAAACCAGCCCTGCTGGATGCAGTTCCCGTGGTGTGGGGGGAAGAACCCGGCAGCCGAATTCCCCAGGACTGAAGCACCTGGAGAGCGATAGCCTGGGGCAGGGAGTGCTCAGCCTTCCCGGCAGGAGCTGGGAATTGTGGCTGGTTTGTGCTGCAGGCCCAGAGGAATTGCAGGAAGAGCTCTCCGTGCTTCCCTGAATCCCAGGGAGGATGTGGTTTGCTGGATGTCTGCAGGGCTGGTCCCAGAAACCTTGGGAAGTGCCAGAAACCTTCTGGAAACCTGGAAATAGAGCCAACAGAGAGGTGAGGACAGGACTAAGAATCACAGGATCATTAAAGATGGAAAAGATCTCCAGGGTTATTGTCCAGCCATGCCCTCAGCACTGCCAAGGCCACCACTGACCATGTCCCCAAGTGCCACATCCACACTTCCAGGGATGGGGACTCCGCCACGTCCCTGGGCAGCCCTTTCCAAAGTTTGACCACTATTTCAGTAAGGAAATTTTTCCTGATATCCAGCCTGGGCCTCCCCTGGTGCAGCTTGAGGCCATTTTCCCCTATCCCTCTCATTTATGCAGGGACTCCCCAGTGCTGGGCATGGTGGGGGAGTGGGAACTGAGGGGGGAGAACAGGGATAGGACAGCAGGGATGAGAGAGCAGGAGTCCGGAGGGACAGGAGAAGAAACACCTGACAGCAGATCCTGTGCTTGGCTGTTTTGGGAAACCCCTGGGGTCACCTGGAGAAGTGGGATGAGGTTTGGGAACAGCCCTTGGAGCTGCTCCTGCCGTGGCTCTGGGGAGGGATGGGGAGCCCAGCTTGGAGTGGGGGGTCCTGGCGTGGAGAAGAGGTCCTTGGCATGGAGCAGGGATCCCTGATATGGAGCAGGGGTCTCTGGCACGGAGTGGGGGTCCCTGGAATGGAACAGAAGTCCCTGGCATGGAGCAGGGGTTCCTGGAATGGAATGGGGATCCCTGGCATGGAGAGAGGGGCCCTGGCATGGAGTGGGGGTCCCTGGAACGGAACAGAAGTCCCTGGCATGGAGTGGGGGCCCCTGGCATGGAGCAGAGGCTCCTGGCATGGAGTCGGGGTCCCTGGCATGGAGCAGAGGCCCCTGGCATGGAGCAGAGGCCCCTGGCACACAGACCCAGTGCTCTCTCAGTCTCAGCCCACCCTGGTGACAGTGGGACTGTGCTGAAGGACGTGGCCAGGACCTCAGGGACACAGCAAAGGAAGGGGACACCTGTCTGAGGGCACAGGGGACAGCCTGATGCTGTCACCCATGCTGTGCCACAGCCACCACCTCCAGCCCATCACCCTGGCACGGGCTGTGCCAGCTGGGAGAGGGTCATTGCCCCCACTGCTGGCCCATTCCCAAGCTTTTTCCTTGGATCCTGTGTTTTTCCCATGGTCAGACCCACCCTGGGAGAACCCAGCACTGCCTTTGCTTCCTGCTGAGCTTGTCTCCACTCTTCGCAAGTGTCTCCTTCCCAAACTTTTCCTCCTGGGACTGTGTCCCCGCTGCTCTGAGCCATCTGAACACCCAGAGGATGCTGAGGGGCCAGGGAGAGGCTTCCCTCTGCTGAGGAAGCTGCTGATGCCAGGGGTGCCCAGCAACCCTGACCTTGCTGATGTGGCACCAGCCCGGCCATCCCCATATCCCTTCACCCCGGGAATGGAGGGATCCCGAGGTGGGGGTGGCAGGGCAGTGTGGGTGTGCGGAGCAGGGCAGGAAGAGCGGATTTGGCGGCGCAGGAGCAGAGAGGAGCTGCTGTCAGCTCATCAGAGCAGAGCCTGAGCCCGTGTTCCTGCAGCCCTCAGCTCCCTCTCCTGCCCCTGGCATTGGGAGATCCGTGTGCCAGGAGTTCTCCTGGGATGGGGCTGCGGGGATAGCGAGGGTTTAACAGCAGTGATGTGCTTTGTGTGCCCACCCCGTCCCCTCCTGCACAGCCTGCCATTCCCACATCCTTGGGTGGCCAGGGCCAGCAGCAATCCAAGCTCCAGCCTTGCTGCAGAAATAATGGGATCCCAGGGGGCTTCCCGTGACGGAAACCTTGAGCAGAGCAGGACAAGGGGTGGAAAAGTTCCCATTTTTCCACAGGGAGGAGCATCCTCAGCCTGTCGCGGGCACTGTGGGACGCAGGAGCTGCGCTGCAGCTTGGAATACAGCACAGGGAGGCTGCAGCAGCCCTGCAGTCCCCCAGGGACGGGGCTGGACAGATGCGTTTGGGGACAGCTCACAAGATTGTCAGCCCTTGTAAGCCAAGTATTTAAAGAGGGATTAACAGCGATAAGGACGCGGCGAGGAATCCGCAGCAGGCACGGAGCAGGCAGATGGGTGACCCCACAGGGACACTGCCCTGCACGTGGCCTGGCTTGTGTCCAACAGTGCTGGGGACACCAGGCGTGTCCAGGGCCTCGGGGACACCAGGGATGTCCAGGGTCTCAGAGACACCAGGAGTGTCCAGGGCGTCAGGGCCACCAGGGCATCAAGGACATCAGGAATATTCAGGGCATCAAGGCCACCAGGAATGTCCAGGACCTCAGGGACACCAGGAATGTCCAGAGCACCAGGGACACCAGGGCCTCAGGGACATCAGGAATATTCAGGGCATCAAGGCCACCAGGAATGTCCAGGACCTCAGGGACACCAGGAATGTCCAGAGCATCAGGGACATCAGGGCCTCAGGGATATCAGGCAAGTCTGGGGCTCTGGGGACACCAGGAATGTCCAGGACCTCAGGGACACCAGGAATGTCCAGGGCCTGAGGGACATCAGGAATTTCCAGGGCCTCAGGGATACCAGGAATGTTCATTGTGGAGGGAGCTGTTGTCTCCAAGCCTCTTCTCAGGGGCACGGGAGGTGAGGGTGGGCCCCTCTCTGCTGTGCAGGATTTGCAGCTGCCTCTGGACCCTGGTGGACAAAGAGATCCCCAGGACCTGCACCCCAAATCCAGTAGGGTTTTATCCTCCTCCCTATTTGTGCCAGGTCTCTCTGCTGAGCATTTAAGTGAGGACAGACCGTGCCTGGAGACCTCATGTGGGACAGATTTGTGCCTGAACCAGGACCTTTCTTTCCTCAGGCAGCTCCTCATGTCAGCAAAAATGAGATTTCATCTCCTTTTCCCACTTTTCTGACCCTGCTGGAGATTCAGTGACACCCTCAGCCCCCGCTGTGCTGTGCTGGAGGAGGATCAGTTTTCCTCAGAGCTCATGGCAGGAGCTCCAGCACCCACATGAAGCTTTCCAGGGATTTTGTTTGCAGCCACAGGAGCCCCAAAGCACTGCTGGGGTTATCAGCTCCCAATGCTGCTGGAGAACCCCAAGCTTTGGGGAACGGCCACGTCCCAAAACAATTCCGGCTCTGCCGCTGGAAGCACAGAGCAATTCGCAGGGTAACCCGCTTGCAGAGCCGAGGATGAAGTGTTACATCCTGAATATGAGCAGGGAAATTACCAGTGGCACCTCTGTCAATGCCACTGAATCCCTCTGAAATGAATTCTTGGGAAGGAGTGAGCCTGTTCGAGGAAGAGATTTGCTGAACGCCGTGGATTTGCTTTTCCTTGCTGTGAGCAGGGGCGACGCAGCCTGACCTTGCTCCAAGGTTGAAGCCATCCGTGTGGGCTCTCCAGCAAGTTCTTCCCGGTGTGTTTGCCCTCCCCACTCCCAGAACCAGGGCTGAGCCTGTTCCTGGCAGGCAGGAGGAGGTGACAGTGGGTTCAGTGTGCTTCCTGCAGGGTTAATCCAGCCTGCACTGGGCTGGGGTTGAAGATTCCCGGCAGGAACAGGCTGCTCCCTGGAAAGGAGCTGGGATCGGGGCCAGGGCAGGGGCCTGAGTGAGGAAGAGCTGTTGGGTCAGCCTGGAAGAGGGTGGGAGAAGGCAGTGACCCCTCACACCCACAGCACAGGAGGGTCTTAAAATCCCAGCATGGTTTGGGTTGGAAAGGACCCTAAAGCCCATCCCATTCCCACCCCCTGCCATGGCAGGGACACCTTCCACCGTCCCAGGCTGCTCCAAGCTCCGTCCAACCTGGCCTTGAGCACTTCCAGGGATGGGGAATCAATCTTCCATGGGGCCCCCTCTCCAGAAAATGCTGTTTCCATCCTTGACAGTGCTTGGTCATCACCCAGCACCCCCCAAGAGGGGAGGGGCTCTATCCCTTGCATCCCACCCTTCCCGAGGGCTCCGGCTTTTGGGAAGGCTCAGGGTGCCTTCAGCGGGGTCTCCACATCTTGCTCGGGATGCTCATAGATGTGATGATTCCTTCATCTCCTCCCTGGGCATGAACTTCCCCCAGGTGCTGGAATTTCACTGGAATTTTATCCATTGGCATCTCAGCAACAGCTCCCACCAGGATCAAAGCCCAGCTTTTCCTTCTGCTCCAAGCATTCCGTTTGACAACGGAAAAGGGGCTCGGTGACAGCGCTGGAGATCCGCGGGGGCCACCACCCACAAATTTGTGCTGCTTTGGAGGATTCCCCATGATTTTGTGTCCCAGGGCTTCCCCTTTCCAGCGGCTGCTTCCCTGTGGAGTTTCCAGTGCCGGGTGATCTGGAGAGGGGCAGGAGCACTGAAAGGGAAACCCTTCAGCTGGCTCTTTATTCCCAGAACTTTTCCCCCCATGCAGCTGTGGAACAAGAAGTGAGATTTTTCTCAGGTGAATAAAAATACCTCGAGGCTTTAATGAGAATGTTAAACTTGGTTTTATCTGCTCCAACTGGGGCCACAAGGTCCCGGAGTAGAACAAACATCTTTGGTCCAATTAGCGGGGAAAAAAAAGCCCTTTCCCTGACAGGTTTTTCCTGGAATTCCTTTCATTGTGTCACATCAAGCGGGGACACTTCGTTGTGGATGGAGCAGTTCCCAGCTCTCAGGGACATCTGGGATAATCCTGTGAGGCTGGGATAATACTTTGTTCCACCAAAAAGCACCATCCTTGTCATGGATCCCTCAGAGCAAGCACGGAAATAGAGGATTCCCATTTTCCAGGGATAAAATGTTGCTATTTCCATGTGAGTTCAGGTGTCCGGGGCAAATTCTGCTCCGTGTCCCACAGCTTCCAGCTGTTTCTCCATCATTTCTGCCTTTGTGGCTCTCTCAGCATGGATTTGAGGACGCTCAGTGAGTTCTGAAGGTCAGGGAGCACCGAGCAGCTCCAAATCCAGTGTGTGGATGAGGGATTCACCTGGATAAACACACCTGGATAGTAAAAAAATGGATTTCTGCTCCAGGTTTTAGTTTAGGTGCTCAGCTCTGGCTGGGCCTGATCCATCAGGATCCCCCTCCCTTCAACTGGGCACACTGGGATGTGCTCCCTTCCCACGTTCCCGGAGCTTTCCCTGCCTTTGGTGACCCTTCTCATCATCTCATGGAATTGTTGAGGTTGGAAAAGACCTTCAGGATCACCAAGGGCAAGAGTTCACCACTAAACCATGTCCTCAAGAGCCACATCCACACGTTTCTTGAGCAATTCCAGGGATGGGGACTCCACCACTTCCCTGGGCAGGTTCTCCACGGGAATCACCCTTTGGAGTGGAGGTTTTCTGGGAATGGTAACTCCAGAACTTCCCTGGGCAGGTTCTCCATGGGAATCACCCTTTGGAGTGGAGGTTTTCTGGGAATGGTAACTCCAGAACTTCCCTGGGCAGGTTCTCCATGGGAATCACCCTTTGGAGTGGAGGTTTTCTGGGAATGGTAACTCCAGAACTTCCCTGGGCAGGTTCTCCATGGGAATCCCCCTTTGGAATGGTTCTTTTCTCCCAGTGCCTCCCAGTTTCCCCTGCCCCTTCAGCCCCTCCTGCTGAGCCTGTGCCAGGCTATCCTGGGATTGGGAATCTGGGGATAACCTACCAATTAACAGCTCCTAATTGAAGATCACATTCCAAATACTCCTCCTTGGGCTGGCTGGAAGGGATGGCTCTGATCAGAAGTTCGGGGCAACCCAAATGTCTCCGCGTGCTGCCAGGCAGGGGAGCTGGTATTTGGGAAAATCCTCATTTTCCCAGAGTGGGGAAGGGATGGAAAAGCAGAGGATAACTCCTAACTTGGTTAGATTTCCTCCAAAACCATGTTCCTCAAGTTTTCCTCAAGTGCTGTTCCTCGGTGGAGGATGAGGTTGGGTCTGTGCTGGTTTTTCCAGCAGCTCACTGGGAAAAGGGGAGTCCCAGGATTCCGGGAGAGCAAATTCCAGAGCATCCAGCAGATGCCAAAGCCACCCAGCCCCTGGATGAGTGGGAATCTGCAGAGACAGAGGCACTTTGGGGACTCCAAAATGGGAGGGCTGGGCTGAGCTGGGGCTTCCTTACGGCTTCAACTGTGCTTCCAGAGGAGCTGGGAATGCTGGAGTGCCCTGGCAGGGACATCTGATTGTCCAAACCCCCCATGGGGCTTCATCCTGTGTGGGGTCAGCACCGAGTTCCCCCTCCTGGCTGGGATTTTGAGCCCATCTCACCTTTTTATTCCATTTTCCTGCTGCCAGACTTGAATGTTGGGGCTCTCTGCTTCCAGAGTGAGGCCTTCTCCTTGAGATTCCAATAAAAAGCAGTTTCCAGGTTGGAAATCCCTCAGAAAGGACAGGGGGGATGTATGGAATTGTGTAGGGAGCCCCAGTGCAGAGCAGCTCAGGGAACTGTCGTAGTGTCCCAGAGCCGGGAGCTGAGGCAGGAGCTCCACCAACTCCTCAGATCTGGCTCATTCCAGGGAAAGGAGCACACAGGAGGAATCTGGGAGGGTTCATGCAGTGTCCAGGTTAGAAATCTCCCAAAAGGAGCAGAGGGGGTGTTTAGGATTGTGTAGGGAGCCCCAGTGCAGAGCAGCTCAGGGAACTGTCGTAGTGTCCCAGAGCCGGGAGCTGAGGCAGGAGCTCCACCAACTCCTCAGATCTGGCTCATTCCAGGGAAAGGAGCACACAGGGACAATTTGGGAGGGGTTTTTGGATCAAAACCTCTTGGTGGGGAGGAGGCTCCTGCTCGTGGCTCTCCCCACTGGATGCACCAGGATCTGCCTCATGCAGGGATTGTCTCCTGAAGGATTGGTGGCACCAGGAGCTTTTCCAAGCCCACGGCTCCATCCCTCAAAGGCGTCGGACGTGGCCTGGGGTGACCCTCTGCTCCCTGGCACTGCCCACAGCCTCCTGCTGGCTGCAAATCTGCTGGGGCTGCCGGCAAATTATCCGGGCATCAGCACTCGGAGGAGAAATTAATTTTCCCTGCAGGAGCAAATTCCAAATCAGAGCCCAGCTCCCTGTGGTGGGCCTGAAACACGGTGACAAATCTGAAACACAGTGACAGTCGCATCCCCTGTGCCCTGCAGAGAGGGAGCAGCATCTCCCTGCATCTGCCAGGGATCCAGCGGGCAGGGAAGTCACAGCGAGCAGCAAAAAGAGAGATCCTGGGATGGCTTTTAAAGTTATTCCAGAGGGCTGGAAGTCCTGAGGATTCCTGAGCTTTCCCTCTGCACTCAGGGTAAGGACACACAAGTGCAGATGGGGGGAATGCAGTCACAGGTGTGTGGATGAGGAGGGAAATATTTTTAATAAGTCTGATTTCATCTAATTAGGAGCATCTGAGTGAAGAACAAATGCCTTGCTGTTTGGGAAGAGGAAAAATTGAACCCTGAAGTCTTAGGCCAGGCTTAAAATAACGCGGAGGGTTTAGGACAGAGGAAACAGGAGCAGAGAGGGAAGGAACGATGAGATGGAATAAAATGTAATGGGACTTCAGCAGCAGGAGATCAAGTGAGATAAAGCTGCTCTCTCCTTTCTGGGAGGAGATAACAGCTCCCTTTACTTATTTATTTTTGGGAATAGAATGGAAATGCTGGAGATTTCATCTCCTGAGTTCCAGCACTTGACGTGGCACCGTACAAAAACCTCCTGTGCCTCTGCAGAAGCTGAGCTCGGGCAGGTGAGGAAGACCCCAGGAAGGTGTTTTGGGCAGATACCAGTGCCAGTTCCCAGTCTGAGCCTGAGGGAAGGTTCAGGGCAGCAAAAAGAACCCCAAAATTAAAGGAACAAATCTGGGAAGGGCAGCACTGCCATTCCCTGTCTCCAGGTGTGGCAGAGCCCCAGCTGATGGATGGGGTAGGCACTTCCCAAGAGATTTCCTGCCATTTCCCAGCTCAGGGAAGGAGCAGGAGCATCCCTCTGGAACCAGAGCTCCTGCAGATTTCTCCTGCTCCTCCTGCATCCCTAAAAGTGGGGGCAGATGGGAGCACACCAGCTCCAGCCCTGTCCCTTTCCCTCCAGGAATCCTGTGCAGCCCGGCCAGGAAATGCCATGAAAATCACTTTAAAAATCATGGAAAGCTCCTGGAGAGCAGAGCAGCACCTGTCCCCTCTCCCTGCAGCCAGGCAGGGATTGTCACCTGGGGGCAGCGCTGTCCCCTCAGTGCCACCCCCGGGCTGCCACGGGCGCTCTGTGCCCAACCTCCCGTGAGGATGAACATCCGTGCAGCTCTCTGAGGCAGCTGGGGCTGGGGTTTCTGCGAGCAGGAGTGGAAAGGAAAGGAAATGAGTTCTGCTTCTCCTCTCCACTCTGAGATGGGAATGATTTGCCAGGGATTTGTAAGGGGTTTTATTTGAAATCTGCCTGAATGGGCTTTCTGTGGAGAGAAAGAGAAAGGCTCCGAGAGCAGAAAATATGGTTCTGTCCTAATAGGATAATTTATTAGTAGGGACAGTCACATTAAAACCAGAGAAAAGACAAAATATCATTCCCTGGCAGCTCAGAAACGCTGCTGCCATTGTGGGGCTGTCGGGGCAGGGATTTCTCCCACCCCAACGTCCCTTTGATTCCTGCAGAGCAATTCCTGGGCAGAGCTGAAGCAGGCTGGGCACTGATCCCTGCGCAGGGATCCTCTCGTTGAGAGCCTGGCTCTCTGGAATGCTCTGCCAACATTCCTGCAAGCCCCCCTGCCCCTGCTCTCCCTGGGAGAGGCCCGGGATTGTGCCAGGATGCTGATGGCACCGGGGGTCTCAGAGCCAGGTTTGCTGCTCCTGTCACACTCCCTGCCCTGCAGGGGAGGTGATTTTCTCGCAGTCTGAGAGAGCTTCGGATGCAGCTGAGTTCAGGGGCAGAAAAAAACAGGCTGTCACCTCCTCCACGGCGAATGTCCCTGGTTTGGTGACAACTGAGGGCCCTGTGTGCCTCTCTGCTTTCTTCTTTCCCAGCTTTGGGATTCATGAGGGATTGCAGGCACAGCCTGGCTCCTGGAGCCAGCTCTGCCCTGAGGCTGCCCTGCCAATCCCAGAATCACTGAGGCTGGAAAAGAGCTCCAGGATCATCAAATCCAACCTGTGCCTGATGCCCACTGTGTCACCAGCCCTGAGTGCCATGTCCTGTCCCTCCTTGGACACCTCCAGGGATGGGGACTCCAAACCTCCCTGGGCAGCCCCTGCCAATGTGCTGGGATCCATTCCCGGGGGATTAACTCCAGAAATGACCCCAGCCTGGAGCAGGAATGTGAGGGGACACAGGGAAAGCTGCTGAAGCGGGGGTGGCACAGGGAGATGTCACTGGGGAAAGCCCAGGCTGCTGCATCCCTGGGCAGGACCCTGCAGAGCTTGGGGTGGTCCCTGTCCTCGAACTGTGATCCCTGTGCTCAAACTGTGATCCCTGTCCTCAAAGGTGTGATCCCTGTCCTCAAACTGTGATCCCTGTCCTCAAAGGTGTGGTCCCTGTGCTCAAACTGGGAATTTCTGGTGGCTGCCCCGTGTCCTGTTTGGGTTTTCTGTGGGCTGAGCTGGGGACAGGCTGCATGGCACAGCTCAAAGGACACTGCCCGAGCCTCACCGAGCTGCAGCCACAGGAGGGTGTCCTGCTGTCCTGGTGTCCTGCTGTCCTTGTCCCCTTGGGCCCGCTCTTATCAGCCGATAAGGTGCTGTCACAGGGCCCTGGTGGGAGGACAAACCCTGCTTTGCCCGTTCTCCATCCAGCCCTGCCTGCCTGGCTCTCCCTGGCATGCTGGGATCCACGAGGGAATGGGAGCAGGGCTGGAGGGACACGAGGTTTGCCCTTTGTGGAGCAGTGAGCTGTGAGCTGGAGCTGCCTCCTCCTGGGGAACTTCCAGGTTCTGTGCCACGGGACTGCTGGGATGCCTTAATAAGCCAGCCACAAAGGTAATTAATTGCTAATGACCAGGGAAGCTGAGCAAAGGCTCTGCAGGTCGCTGGCCCACTGGAAATCCCTCACTTCCCCCGAGGTATTTCACAGGAGCCCAGCGGTGCCTGGGGTCCCTCTGGATCTGGGAACATGCTCAGATCTCTCCTGAATCACTCCCCAGGAATTCTGGGGAAGGAGCAGCAACCATCGGGAAGGGCAAGAGGCAGCAGGATCCTGCAGCTGGAGAAAGCCATGGCACCACTTCCCATCCCACCTCCTCCCTGGACAAACTCCCCAGCCGGGTTTGGGGAGTCACTCATCTCCTGGCTTCCAGCAGGGCTTCCAGGGGCACTGGGAGAAGGCACAGGGAAGGGTTTGTTTGTGCCAGACCCTGCAACTTCTGGGTCACTCTGCTCAAAACCTGGTGCCTCCCTCTTGATTTGAAACTGAAATGCAGCTTCTGAGTTCAGAATTCCCTCGGGCATGGATTTGTTCCCATGCCGTGGGGCAGTGGAGCAGCTGGAGGGGTGACTCTTCCAGGACACTCCGGAGCAGATAGCAGAGCTGTGCTGGGAGAGCTGATGGACACAGGAGTTTTCCTGGAGCTCCGTGGTCACACCTCCCACTTTCCAGCAGCTTTGCAGCCCTCTCTGTGCTTGGAAGATTTCACAAACCTTGGGATAAGCTGCTTTTTCCAGAGGGGTTCTTTCCTGGTCACTGGAGTCCAGGGCAGGGCTGGTTTTCCTGAGGGAGATCCCCTGTCCTGCTGCTCTTCAGAAATCCCTCACCCCTAACCCGAGAGTGGGCAAGCTCATGGTGGGGGTGCTTTCCTTGGCCCCATGTGGTGCGAGAGGAATCCTGTGGGATGTGGGAGCTTCCCATAGGGAGCAAACCTGTGCCTGGCTGGAGCAGCTGTGGGTGCAGGGATGGTGCTCTGCACCCAGGAGCTGCCACTTCCTTTGTCCCACGTGGGAAGCAGAAATGACCGATCCCCCCCTCCTCCATCCCTGATGCGGGAAAAGCCTCTCCGATATTAATAAGAATCTAATTTTCCATTTATTGTTCCATGAATTAATTACATCGCGAGCGGAGTTACCTTTTACACAGCCATTAAACTTCAGGAAGGCCTCTTTACACCACTCCATGGATAATTTAATTAGCATACTAATGTCTTATTAGCTATAAACCCAAAGCTGGTTTAGAATCACTTAAATCCAAACTCCAAAGCTTTCAGCCACCCCCCAGCCCCTCAGCCTGGATGTGGGCAGAGAACGGCAGCGGGCACAGATCCTGCGAAGAGTTTTCCAGGGATTTTCCGCAGCTGGCAGTGGTAGGATGCAGCACGGCCTGCCCAGCACTCACGGGGTGAGATCTCAGGGAAGAGCCCCCAACTCCACTCCTAATTCTCATTTCATTCCCTTTTAGCTCTCCTTGGAATTTGCATTAATTGGGCGAGGCTGGAAGAGCCGTGATAATCCATTAGGGATGGACAATTAAAGCCACACAAGGGACGCTGGGAGCTGGGCAGGAGCAGCTGCGGAGCTTTGAGGGGTTTCATCCCCATCCCAGGGTCCCTGCTCGGTGTCACCTCCTCCGTGGGACACCCCAGAGCTGAGGATGGGGTGGATTCCCAAAGGATCCACCCAAGGCAAACAGGAGCAGAGGGGGTTTGTCCCCTTGGAGGGTGGTGTCCCCTCTGTCCCTCACTGCCAGGAGCTTTGGGACCCCCCATTAAGCCAGATCTGTGCATGGAGCCGGGATTCCGTCACTGCCTTTTCCACGATCCCAAACATCCCACTCCCACCAGGATCAGGGCTGGCCCTTCTGAACCTTCTAAACACGCCAGTTTCTGTGTGAAACCCTTCTCAAAACGACCCCTTGTGAGATCCAGCTCCTGGGTGGAACTTTTTTCCCCTTTGCCCAGATCTTCTGAGCTAATAAATAGCTTCATTTGGAGGCTGGAAAATTGACTCAGAGGCAAAGTTTAACTAAATTGAAGAGCAAGACTTCTGCTCGAGTGTAATAATCTGAAAATAATTGATTAATTTGCATGATCCTTCGTAATTGCTTCAATTTACACCCAAGAGGCCACTGTCATCAATAGATGAATAAGACATAATTTTTTAAGCCCCAATAATGCAGGGAATGGAATTTCGGCGATTCGCTCATTCCGCGGCTGCGGCTCAGCCCCGCTCCCGGCACGTGGCGGGCACGGTGCTCCTTGTGGGAGGAATTGGGCTGGAATTGGATGGGCCTGTTAAGGATGGAATTACATCCATTTTCCCTGGGGAAAAGGAGGCTCCGACCTCGCCACGATGACACCAACCTTGGGGCGGAGAGATTCCAACGGGACAAGACAGCAGCCAGAGTCCAAAAGAAAGAGGTTAAATCTCCAAATTTGGTGGATGTTCTCTGAGGACGACGGGGCAAACACCTCCTGCAAGGTGCTTGACCCCCACCTCAGCTTTAATTGCAATTAATGAGATCCCAGCAGGAATCTCGGTTCCGAAGGGGCTGGGTGGGAGCAGAGGAGGGCCGGGATGAAGGCAGGTACAGAGCAGAGTTCAGGGAGGTGTTTGGGCCATGCGGTGGCCCTTCAAAAACTGCAAATCCAACCTTCACGAGGTCAAGGAACAGAAAATATAGCATGAAAGAGGGGAAACAGGAAGCCGGCAAGGAATAGCAAGGAATGGAAGCAAACAATGGATCATTCAAGTCTGGCAGGAACAGGAAAGGCTGCAAAGGAACCAGGCAGCTCTGCCGGCTCCCTGGGAGTTAAAGGCAACAATTAAGGAAGATGAGGACACAGCTGAGAAGCGAAATGATTTCATTTCATAAGTTCTCACCTCGGGGGATGTCGGGAAAAGTCTGCTCCTGACTCGCTCCGTGCTGGTAATAAAGGTGAGCTGCTATTAAGGATTAAGGGATCAAATGGAGAGGTGCTGGTGCAAATAGGGAATTTAGAGAATATTGAGTGCCTGGGCCTGGCTGGGACATTCAGGGCATTGAAGAAACCTGATAATGCAGAGGCTGAGCTGCAACAGTGTTCATCCCTGGAAAAGCTCGTGTGGGATCAGAGGGCGGGAGGGCGGCAGCAATCCCTGTGTCTGTGCAAAGGGACACTGGGAATCTCCCTGGAGAGCCTTAGGAGGTACCAGACATGGGAGTTGTGGTCAGTGCTGTAGGAGGGTAAAGCCCCCGCTGGCTGTGATCCACCCTCGGGATACTGAGGGAATATGGGCATGGGGGATTCACCTCACCTCGGGTTGCTCCTTGCCAACTCCTTTTATCCCATTTCATAGAATCCCAGAACAGTTTGGGTGGGAAAGGACCTTAAATCCCATCCAGTTCCACCCCTGCCGTGGGCAGGGATGCCTTCCATGATCCCAGGTTGCTCCAACTGGCCTTGGACGCTGCCAGGGATCTGAGCAACCTGAGGCCTCTCCATCCTCACAGCGAAGAATTCCTTCCCAATATCCCATCTAAAATTCTCCTCTTTCACCCTAAATCCCTTCCCCTTTGTTCTGTCACTCCAGGCCCTTGTGAAAACTCTTTGCAGGACTCCAAGGTGACGGAGATCAGGTGGCAGCAGCTGAGGAGCTGCCTCGGTTCTGCACCTCCTGTGGAAATCTTCCCAGAGGAGAAGGCAGAGCAGCCAAAGTGGAAAGACAGAAAAGGTATCGAGGCAGAAAAATGATTCAGGTTGGAGGCAGAGTGTGCTCAACCCTTTGTGCTCATCTCTTACGGTGCAGAACGCGGAATTATTCCATTGCCTGCAAGTCTCCTCCCTAAAATCCAGCTGGTTGTGCCTTCAGTTAGAATTTTTTCCACCCTGACCCTAAGAAAAGCAGGATGGGGTCAGGATAGGGAGATCCCTGCTGGCCTGGATTACCCCACAGCCGTGGGATCTTCCCCCAGAAATCTCTTCCACAGAGGAAGCCCAGACACACCCCTCTGGTGTGTCAAAAAATCCCAGATTCCAGGTGATTTCTCTGCCCTGGACGCCTCTTTCCAGCTGGGACTCTTCCCCACAGCACTGCCACCGCTGGGTGTGGGGTTCAGACCTTTGAGGAGTTAAAAGGAAGTTTCTTTGGTGATAACACCCCTGATTTAGAGGCCCTGCACAGTTTCTGTTTCCAGGAGAGTTTCCTGCCTTCGAGGGACCCCTCAGCTGCAGCCGAGCTCTGCTTTAGACAATTTCCAGGAGAAACCTTGGTATAAAATCCCAGCCCTAAAATAAAGGATATTTTCCGAACCCTGGGCATCCCTTGCTGTCCTTTGCACTCTGTTTCATGTGGAGTTTTCCAGCCTGAGGGCACCTGTGATCTCCAGCAAGGTGTGGAAATGCAAACACGGGCTTGGGACACCCTCCCGGTGATTTGTGGGCTGCAAATGCCACTGAGGCACGAGGAGGGCTGGAACACTTCGGTGACTTTTAAAAATCCCCGTTCAGCTCAGCTGGTATTTAGAGGAGAGATAAATTTGGCTGCTGTTGTGCTGGCCGAGGCAGGGAAGGGAGGTGGCCTGGGAGCTGTAAAGGCTCTGTCCTGTAAAGACCTTGGATCTGCTGCTGATCCCACACCTGGGGAGCAAACGGGCTCCCTGCTGCTCCTGCCTCCCTTTCCTTTAGGATTTGTGGCCATGAGGCCTTAAAAAGATTAAAAATCAAATGGAAAATAAAGTGTATTTGTGGCTCTGCACAGGGCCAGTGGGAGAAAAAGCCCACCTTTGGGAAAAATCATCCAGGATGATTCCAAAATCAGGGAATCACAGAATGGTTTGGGTTGGAGTGGATCTGAGAGGTTTTGTTCCACCCCCTGCCCTGGGAAGGGACAGCTCCCACTGTCCCAGGCTGCTCCAAACCCCGTCCAGCTTGGCTTTGGACACTTCCAGGGATCCAGGGGCAGCCACAGCTTCTCTGGGCACCCTGTGCCTGAATTCCCTCCCAGGCAAGAATTCCTTCCTAGGATCTGTCAGGCATTGCAGTGCCCCTGGGTCGTTTTCCCCATTCTTGGGTTTTCCTTGTTAAACACGGAGTTTATAATATTTCTATCTTAGTGCTTTACTGGGGCCCATAAATACCGTCTGGGAAGCACTTCCAGAATCCCTGGGATGCTGGGAAAAGCCTGAGAAAAGATGTTCCAGCAGCCAGGAACATCTGCAAGCTGACAGCCTGTGAGTTTATCTGGGCAGAGCTGAATCCATGTAGCGCTTCCAATTTCATTTCCATGTTTTCCCGAGAAGAAGAGAAATGTCTTGTGTTTCCTGGGTGACTGGGGGAGGTTTGGCTGTGCCAGCTCCGATCTCCCCCTGCAAGATTTCCTTGGTGGCAGACAGGGAGCAGCAGGCTGGCTAGACAGGGAAAAGTGGGAAAGGTCTGGGAAGAGGATGTTTTCCAGGGGTGTGGGGTTTCAGCACATTCTGCTCACCTTTGATAGAAATGACATGATTGAGGTTTGAGGTCTCAGCCAGCCCCAAATGAAACCCACCCCCAAATCCCTCTCCACTTCCAGACAGCCCCAAATCTCTGCCCTTCCCTCCTGGAGAAGTCCCAGCTCTGTGCTGATGGCCCCGGGGGGAATTTGGAGGGATGCTGATGGAGAAGGGCAGGATGGAGCTGGATCCAAGGACAAGGAGCAGGTGGAGCGAGCAGCGATGCAGAGGGAGGGGCTGCAAAATTCCAGCACTCCCTGACGGAGCTCGAAACCTTCCTGTCAATCCTGACATCCAGCGTGTGGCTGCCTCCAGAAATTCCAAGCGGATTGCCAAAGTTTTCACCCTCCCAGGAGCCTCCCAGCTTCCAGCTGTCCCCTCCTCAGCAGGGAGCTGCTTCCCTTCAGAGCTGAGTGAAGAGTGGAAGGCAGGAGAGAGGAAAAAAAAAGAAAATCATGAATATTAATTTGAACTGGAATGAATTTCAATTAGGCCGCGTTCAGGCTCCACAAATATTTGAGCAGCGCTACTGCAAACAGGGGGAGAGAAAGCAGATCTGTAACTTTAACACACAAATAGTCACAAAAGAGAAATTCTGAGCCCATTCACGCTGGCTTCACTCGGATCCCACTCCTGTTTCCAGGTCCTGCTCAGCAGGAGGAGGCAGCAAATGGAACAAATATTCCGATTTGGTGGATCCTGGGGGCGTGGGTGTTAAATGATGAGCTGGGAATGCTGAGGGAGGTGAGATGTCCTGGTTTCCTGCCAGCCTCAGAAGGGCAAGGTTAATGGGATGGATCCAACAGGGATGGAGCTCATGGATGGGGCTGCAAGGGCTGGGCTGGCAGCAGGGAACAGTTCCCAGGAATGTTGGGTCGTGGAGAGCCAGGAATGCCCCGTGCATCCCAGCATGGAGCATTCCAGGTCAGTGATGTCAGCTCATGGAGCATCAGGATCATCCCAGAATCATGGAATGGTTTGGGTTAGGAGGGACCTTAAAGCCCATCCCATTCCACCCCTGCCATGGCAGGGACATTTTCCACTGTCCCAGGCTGCTCCAAGCCCCATCCAACCTGGCCTTGGACACTGCCAGGGATCCAGGGGCAGCCACAGCTGCTCTGGGCACCCTGTGCCAGGGCCTGCCCACCCTCCCAGGGAACAATTCCTTCCCAATATCCCAACTATCCCTGTCCTCTGGCAGTGGGAAGCCATTCCCTGTGTCCTGTCCCTCCATCCCTTTTCCAGTCTCTCTCCATGTTTCCTGCAGCTCCTTCAGGTCATGGAGGGCCACACTGAGGTCACCCCAAAGCTTCTCCTCTCCAGGCTGAACCATCCCAATTCTCCCAACCTTTCCTTATAGGATACAGGGACGTGCAGGTGATTTTTCTCTACAGTTCCACACTCCCTTGACTGCACGTTCTCATGGCAAATATCTGCCAGAGGAAGATCGGTGTCACTTTGTGAGGAGCAGGGTTTGGGCAAGACCCAGGGATGGGGAAATCCCACCCCTGAGCAATGTGAGCATTCCCAAGGGAAGGGCCCCTCCATAATGGGAACCTCATCCCTGTCACAGGTGAGCTGCGAGGCCTCACTTTGCACAGGGGTTGGAATTTGGTAGGATTTCAGAAGGAAAAGGGAGAAATAAGCAGGACACAGGGGCTGCTGCTGTTCTTTCGAGGTGGGGACAGGGAAAAGCCACCCAAGCCCTGATCTGTGCTGTGCCATGGGCTGTCCCAGCCCAGCCAGGAGGTGGGCAAACCATAAATCCTATAAATCAGCTCTACAGGGCTCCTCTGGCTCCTGAATGTTCCCCCTGCCCAGGCACTGTGGCAGCTGGATTTACCTGCCAGTGGGAAATCCTTTTCCTCAGGGATCTGATCCTGGCACTGCCTGCAGAGAGGGAATTACACTTTCCCTGACTTTAGAGGTCTCTGCTGTGCCCCCCTCGACCCTTCAGGTTATTTTTAGGGGAGAAGCAGGGCTGTTTTGTCCTGGGTTCGATATTCCAAATGCATCAGGTGGGTCACACCCTCCACTCAACCCCTGGAAAAGGAGACCAAAGGAGCAGCTCGAGTGGAAACACCACATATGGAAAAACTCCCCCTCCGTGTCCTTCACCTCCCTCTTTTTCCTGGGAATAAGTGCTTTTTCTGTCCTCTGGCCGAGCCTTTGGGGCGAGAGATGTTGAAACCCGAGGCAGCTGCTCCCGCGGGGTCCCTTTGTGAGGCCGGGGAGATGATGGATTGTTCAGCTCCTTGAGAACCTGAGGTTGGTTCCGCCTTTGGAGCGGCAGAAAGGAACAATAAGAGCGGCAAATAAAGAGGGGAGAATGGTGAGAAATTAAACCTGTACGGATGATGATTAATAGGGCATTTCCTGAGGCAAACAATCACCGGGGGTGCTGGGCTTTGAGGGGCTTGGGGGCTTTGAGGGCCTTTAGCAGCTCCTAAAATAAAATAAAATAAAATAAAATAAAATAAAATAAAATAAATAAAAAATATGGGTGTGGGGGATCCCCTTCACGGCACACTGAGCGTGGGCCCTGATTCCCAAGCGAGATGCCCATTAAAGCCCGGCCTAACAGAGCCAGGACTAACAGTGGGGTGTGAAAAACCTGCAAAGGGCTTCACACTTCCAAAATTTGTCCTGATGCTGCAATTTTACACATGTGAATGAATCCCTGCTTCCTCCTCCCTCGTCTCCTCTCCTTCCCCCACAGTTCTTGGGGTGGATTCTGGCATTCCTGTCACCCGAGGAATTTGCTTCCATCCCCCCAGCAGACTCCCCCAGAAAAACCCCATGCAACAAGTCAAAGAAATTAAATTTTAAGCTGCCTGTCGAAGGAGAATGAATGCGAAAGACGAGATCTTTGGTAAAATTCTCTTCTTTCAAACGCTGAGATTGGGACAGCGCTATCTCCGAGGGGGAGTACACAAAAAGCTGCAATCAAAATGACCTCTCCAAAACATAAAGAGGAGTTAATAGGATTTCTCTGGATTCCGAAGGGGCACTGAGCGCCGGCACGAGTGGGCCTTGCAGTGGGGCATTCGTAATCTGCAATTCCATTAAGCAATTTTAATATAGTCTTTGAGGGTGGAAAGTGGTCGTTAATAAAAGTTTAAATGAAAGCCTGCTCACTGTCAGATTAGATCATTAAAATTGCAGGGTCCTGGCGGCTGCCGGGCTCGGCGGCGGAGACAGAGCTAAAGCCACTTTGGTGGGAGCAGGGAAGAATTCCAAAGCAAACAGGGAGGAAAGGGATAAACCAATTTGATACGTGTGAGTTATGATTCGATATCATGCTTAATGAAGAGAAAAATGTAATCATATTTCAGCGGCACCCGGGGTAATTAGCGAGTGTGAACATGGAGGGAGAACTTCCTCACAGACAGCAGGGCCAGTGCGGCTCCCAAACTGGTGAGGATCATTCCCATGGGGCAGGGAAAAGGGTGGAATTCCCTCCTGGAATCCATGGGTAGGACCGGGCTGAAAATTCCTGGATTGCTCCGTGAGTTTCCTCGGCAGAAAAGCGGCTTGGATTTCCAGAAAGGGTTATTTCCTGGGGATCTGGGCAGCAGCAGGATTAACACACTTCTGCTGGAAATACTTGCTCAGAAGATTGAGGGCTCGCCCTGGAAGGAGGTCCTGGAAACCAGGATGGATAGCTGAGCATGCATCACTTGAGGATGTGCAGTGAATATTTCAGAGGACAGATACATAGGAGACATATATTTATAGGAAACTTGTCATATATTTATTTTTTTT